>VZTL01035525.1:12911-32350 GCA_013400535.1 Scopus umbretta | reverse complement strand
ATTCTCCCAGTCCCTGTCTTTGGATTTTGCAAATTGGGTGGCATGGCTAGAGCACTTGCTGGTGAAGACCAAGGCGAAAAGGTTGAGTACCTCAGCCTTCTCCATGTCAGTTGTAGCCAGGTGTCCCATTTCCCTCATCAAGAGAGGTACAGTTTCTTTCTCTTACTTTGTTTATGAAGAAACCCTTCTTATTATTTTCCACATCCCTAGCCACGTTCAGCCTCAGCTGTGCCTTGGCTTTCCTGATACCCTCCCTGCACCATGACTTTTTCTCTTCAGTGTTTCATTTTATTTTCAACTTGCTTTAACCTACAGCTGTGTCATCTTTTTTTTCCCCGGAAACATCTTCTATGTACCATACAGGCTCAACACCCACACACTTGTTGTTCTCTTCTGTTTTAATAGCAATCAGCTGTCTCAGGAAAGACAGGCAGCAATTTTGCTTTTTTCCAATTTATTTCCTATCCAACATATCCCTTGGGATATGAATCAGCAAAACACCACTGACTTCAATACCACAGTTCACAGTAGATAAGGATCTGGCGTACAGATGGGGCTTTCATTCCAGCCTCTCCAGTAATCTCTTTGCTTAAAAGGAAAAAGAAAAGCTATTGCACTTTAGACTGCCTGGCACTGGGAATGACCAACTATTGCAATAGTGACTCTACAGGCCACACTACTTCAAGGTACTAGAGATCTTTTGGTTCATTTCCAGTGAAAGAGAGATTTAGTAGAAAAGTCCATCCCTTCTGAACACAGTAACTGAAAAAGGTGTAAAAAACATGGCAAGGTGCAGCCATAATGTGGATGAGCTAGTAATGCCACTGTAAGTAAGGCTAATGCTGGAACAGACATCACATAGTTAATGTTTCTGGTGAATCTATCCCTGCTCCCATCACAAGGAGCTCTACAGAGTGTGGACTACAGCACACCAAGTATATGGGGCAATTGCATTGTTTGTTTTTTTTTAGAGAAGATACACTGGTTTTAATTTTAAAAAGTTAATTCCCTCCAGTTTGCTGGCAGAAGCATGACAGTCTCTGCGAGACAACAAGTGATACAAAGTCTTCTACTTCTGGATTATGGAGATGCAAAAGAAGGAAATTTCTTAGGATGAGCCAGAAAAAGCAGTAAGTCAAACCATGGTGTTCACTGCTTTTAAGAGATTTTCCTAACTGAGAAAAGAATCCTACCATGACATTAATTCCAGGCCCCAAATTTTAAATTGTCCTTCTTCATAACTCTTCTTTTATTCTCTACATACTCAATCCATTAAAACTAGTGCTGTCATCACCGTCAACTTAAATTTGGAAATTTACATGCCATTGGCAAAGCTACCACTAAACTTACAATCCTGAGGGCTGGTCAGGAGAAAAACTAGCTCAACCACTTGAAAAATTTAATAATGCAGCAAGAACGAACTAAATGACAGCAAATACACACTCTCTCCGATTGAAACATCCTTCTCATGGCTGCACATTCACACAGGTGCACTCCTGCAAGTCTAGTATTTTCATACTGAATTGACACCGTCCCATTTTTCAATTAGACGGTGCAGAACTCAGGTGAAAACAGCTTTCAAGGTAGACACGCAAACACTTCTAGCACATACACTCAAGGAAGTACATTTAAGGAATTTTTTGTGCTCTCTTTCTGCGGAGTTTTTTTGCAGTGAAAAACAGGTCACAGCAAATGAGGTGAATCTGCTCAGGATTCTGCTAAGAAGTTTAATATTTCACTTAAGGAACACTGTAGTTGCCCAACACTGTTCAGGATCTGCATCAGTATGTTTAATCCCAGAGTATACCTTTAAATGCATACTATTTTTTTCTTTTTTTCCATCAATGGACAGGATAAAAACACATCAACCTGGCCTCTGGAAGTGATAAATCATGCAAATTTTAAGTTGGATAGAAATCATCTCAGTTTATGTGAAAATCGGCACCGATGTGAACAGACTAAACAAAGTAAAAATTTTGTGATTTACTAACTTCTACATCTGCCTTAGAGGGCAGCTTTTGCCCACATACATGTACTACGTATAGTGCAAATGCATGTGAAGGCAGGGCCTGTCAGTCTGCCACAACTGCTTTGTTTTAGACAGCTCAACCCTAACATGAATTTAAAAATATCACCATGATCATCAGTTTATTAGTCAGAGTTGCATCATTAAGCTCACCTAATAAACTCCACATGGTATAGCTTCTACTATAGTTTCATCTCATTTCATAAACCATATATCATAATTTATGGAATAAATAAAATCAAGGGTAAGTTAAATGGATAATGGAAAAACTATCATAGACTCATAGAATCATAGAATTATTAAGGTTGGAAAAGACTCCGAGATCATTTAGTCCAACCATCAACCCAACACCACCATGCCTATTAAACCTTGTTCTGAAGTGACACATCTACACGTTTTTTGAACACCTCCAGGGATGGTGACTCCACCCCCTCCCTGGGCAGCCTGTTCCAATGCTTTGCCACTCTTCCAGTAAAGAAATTTTTCCTAATATCCAATCTAAACCTCCCCTGGCGCAACTTGAGGCCATTTCCTCTTGTTCTATCACTAGTTGGGGAAGAAACCAACACCCTCCTCATTACACCCTCCTTTCAGGCAGTTATAGAGAGCGATAAGGTCTCCCCTGAGCCTCCTCTTCTCCAGAATGAACAACCCCAGTTCCCTCAGCCACTCCTCATAAGACTTGCTCTCCAGACCCTTCACCTTCACCACCAATTATTTTCATTTTGCCCTGTAAATTACAAGATACTGGTCTGTCAGAGATGGAGAGGCAGACCTATAACCCATTCACTAAATGCCAGTGTCCTACAAAGCAATAAGAGCACTGATGCAGATGTGAACTGGCAACACTACAGTGAGCTACAAAGTTTCCTAAAATAAATCTAACACCAGATACCAAAAAAAAAAGTTTGCTGTAAGGCAAGCTTCTCACCCAAAAGGGTGATGATGTTTAGTTTCATTAGCTTGATGCATCACCATTTACACTCCATTGTCCTAAAAGGCAAATAAAGGCTCACCTGCTATCCTTTTCATTCCAAAGACATGTCATATCTACCACTGGCTGTAGCAGGCTGAATTATCATTGCAGCACAGCTTCAATTTTATTGTGCCTTTTATTGAACAATTGATTTCAGGTATCAAATACTGTAATGTTTTGCTAATCTCTCCCATACCTGGGGGATAGGGAGCCCACTGGTCAGTGTATGGGACTGACATTGCTGAATATTTGCCCTTCCCAATGGATCATTCAAACCGTATCTATTTGCAGAATACCTGAAAAATTTTCTGGACCACCATGGTCCTGTGGCACATTCATGGGATGACAATACACAGGTGATGCCTTAATCCTGTACAAACAAGAAATTCTCACTCCCTAGGAAAATCATATTTGATACATCAGCAAGGGAAGGTGAAAATTCTTCATAAAAACACATTTAAGAAACAGACTTTTAACTTCTTACAGATATCACTGGCTCAGTTTTCAACTCTGCAGTGACATTTCATGGCTCCACAGTAGTTCCAATAGCAAACGCATGTTGTCAAAGAACAGCAGCAAAACTAGGGAACACAAATATCTACATGTAGAAAACGGGGTAGCTGGCATTGATACAAGATGATCTGTAGTTGATAACACTGAACTCATCCTCCCAAACAAAGCTAATACAAAATACTGTGCGTTACAAGGCAATTACATCTGCACACAGGCTTACATCACACATCAAGAACGTCAGCTTTAAATAAAAGGAAAGAGTGGATGGGGAGAATGAAATTATAAGAAACTAGGCAGGGCTTATTGAAGTTAAGGAGCAGGGCCAGAGGAGCAGCATTAGCTGCCGAGAAAAAATGATTCCCACCCTTTCTAACACAGACAAGCTACCATGCCAACAGTCTGATGCCTTAGGTGCCTACCTGATTCAAGCAGAAGTAAAAAAGACAGGCACTTAGTTTGAGAGGATTGAAGGAATCACATGAATACCATTACAGGAGGCTTTGTATCTGTGCTGCAGAAGTCAGGAAGAAGCAAATTAATACTCTGTACTAACAAAGTTAATTGTGTTCTTACAAAACAATTTATTAAATGCTGAGACAAAACTGAGTCCTAGGACAAAACCCATTCCAGTCCAACAAATCACTGCATCTGTATACCCTTTCACAATTAAATGCAAGATCAGTCTTTATTCCTTAATTAACTCAAAGCACAATATAATTTTCTGGGTCAAAAGAAAACTGCTGTATAATTGATTTTCTTATGATGAATAGCAAAGCTTTTAACTAGGTCTCTTGGGAGCCTGGTTTATTTTTTACATAGGTTGCTGGAAACATTAAGGTACTTAGAAGCAAACTGGGGAGGGGAGGGAAAGCAACAGACAGGCTTACTTTGCTGTTGCTGAGGTTAGATTTTGAGCGCAGTACAATTTTTGTGCTATTATTTGGGAAGGGATCAAACTCAGGCTTATGCTGAAAACGCAGCTGCCCTCACCTGCACGCTACCATGCCACCCCTGCATTGTTACATTTTTCACTCCGGCAAATTAAATCATCACATCTTTAGGGTCTTGACCTGAATGCATGTGCAGTGTCTAAAGACCATACATTGAGCTAATAAACAATATTTCCATTTGATTAATTTTGTGTCCTACGACAGATACTGAAAAGACTGAGTATTTCAAACCAGGAAATGTAGTAAGTAAATCCTCTACCGCTTTAACAGTGAAAAAAGTGTCCTAAAATTTAAGGCTATGCGTTCTGCTTTGTCTCTCAACTCTTGGCTTTTGACATAGGTAATTACTGAAGTCAAACGTTGCTCTGACAATTTTTGGTATTTAGTGACAATACCAGGAATTTCAACCAAAGGAGACAAAGAAAATCCTCAAAGACACCCCCATCTTTTGCAGAAATATGTTTTCCTCCTCTGGCAGTCACTGGTTTTCATACAAAAGAAAGGAAATTAGAACATCTGGCAAAATTACCTTTGCAACATTCCTAAGAATGGAGGGTTTACTGAGCTCTCTTACATAAATGGGAATACGTCCCACTTGACTGGTACATAGAGATGAGATTAGATCAAGTTAATAAAACATTCACAACTGTACACCCTTCTTTTTTTATTTCCTTTTAGTGTTTCATAACCCGTACCACCCTCACCTAAACATTGATCTTGTTTGTTTTTTACTTTGGTTCTTCTGACATATTGTTTGAAGATTTTGATCTATTGAAGAGCCTAAGTTTATCACAGGGTGTCATACGAGAGAGAAAGAAGCAGTAATGCTTGCGTAGTTGCCTCTAATTACAAGAGAACTCAACTGGACAACTCAGACCTTTCAAGCCCACGTGTTCTTTTCCCTGCTCTTTTTTTACCTCCCATGTGATTAAATCCCCATGGCCCCAGTGGTGTAAAGTAACAGCAATTTCGGAGACCAGCATTAACTCAGCACATTCATCCAAGCACAAAGCAGGGTAAAAGGGCTAAATCAAAGGTACAGAAAGACTTCTGAGTGCAAAATGACTGTTCAGCTTAGTGGAAAAAAAGGCAATTCAGTAAAGATAGGACAGATGTTTAAAAAGTCATGAGCAGCTTGGAGACTGTCTCTTCAACAAAAGGTCAGGATATCAACTGAAGCTAGATGCTGGCAGATTCACAGCAAGCAAAATGGAGGGTCATATATTGGGTACTTAAGTTGTGGAATGCTTTGCAGCAGGATGTGAATGCTAAGAGTTCAGATAAGCACAAACGAAGAGCTGACGAATTGAAAGTAAAGTATATCAGAGGTCATTAAATATAAAGATGCCACCTTTTAGCTCTAGAAGTTCCTGATCCTCGAGTATTACTGCATTTCTGCTGTGTTCTTGTACTCTTCTTTATACAGATGCATTTGTGTGTCAGAGACAGGATAGCAGCTTAGAGGGACATTTGGTCACATTAACTGTTGCCTTTCACACCTTTATGGCTAGTTATCCAAATGCTAAAATTGCCATCAAAAGATAAGCAAGCCATCCAGCCCTACAGATCAAGTACAGCCCTGTTGTACCATTTTATTTATTTATGGCCTCTGAAAAACAAAAGATTATGCCTGTTCAAGAACAACACTAATTTTGACCAAACAGCACTCATATTTGTCTAAGGACAAGAGCTCTTCTAGCAGCACATCTCTCACACAGGCTTCCAGGGAGGGGGGAAGAATAATTTGAAAAATTTTTGCTAAACCAAGGATGTGACAAATTTATCATCGTACAGAACACAAAGATTCCTCTTAGAACTTGGGTTAAAGAAAATCATTGCAGAGAGCCCAAAGTTAAGCTCCAACAGTAGAGTCCACTTTAAAAAAAGCACATGTACAACTCATTGTAAAACAGAGCAGAAAGACAATTTCCTGTAAAGAACACTGGGGATTTTGTCCTAAACAGTTATAATTTCCAGACTGCTCCAGTTCCAGCTCTACACTGCTCCTTTGTCTGTTTCTAGGCAGCAAAACAGGCAAAGAAGTGTTCATCTACTAATACTGCTGGAGGTCCCAGTTCTGGTTTCCAGACCACATTCAGTGCCAAGTTCTTTGCCTGCAGTACTTAAAAAATAAACAAAGTTCAAAAATTGCCTTAGTTCTGAGGGACATTTTCATATCATCCTTCTGTTCACTCAGTCTTCTGAGGTAGATGTTATTTCACCGAAAACCAAACATCCTATTGGCTTTAAATTTTAAAATATTAAACACATAAGTGAAAATGCAATAAAAATGAGACAGTCACATGCAAAGCCACCACCAGGTGGAGAGGTTATAGGATATGATAGCCAGATTGGAAGTGACATTTCCAGGCAATGTTTTTCTGTCCTTTATTCCTTCTGATTGTACTCACTGATTTTATTTTGGTAGTTCAGAGTAAACATCCTGTAACGAGGATGATAAAACCCATTACATACTAGATTCTACTTGGTGTTATTTTATCACACAGTTAAATACTGCACAATGGTCCCACAGGACTACAGGGAGACTCTGGTTACTTACAGAAGAAAAAAATAATAGCTGGCTTTTCATTTGAAAACTGACTAGATTTTTTTTGGCATGCTGGTTTTATTAATAGCTGGAGAGTTATGGTTAGGTTAAGGGATTCAACTGTAGTGTAGCTATAAATCCTTTAGTTCCAGCTGTACAAACACTAACACACATGAACAACTTAATCCTAGTGAAGTTTTCAAGGATAAAGTAAACGTTTAGAATACGCAACAACTGAATGAAGTCCACCATTACGTACGCGTTAGTGCCCCCAGGACTTCAGTGTCATTTTTTCTGCTGCATCCCTACGCAACGCAAGTGGCATTACTTTAGCACATGTGAGATCTGCCTGCTGCCTGTCTACTTACCAGCTTACAATAGCGTGTCTGGCCTCCTGCAAAGACACAAACTCAAACAAATCACATCACTTGCTGATACTATAGATTTATTTCCATTTTTAAGTAAGAAAAGGCTTGACTGAGCACAAGTGTATTTATGCACAGGGGAAAGACTGGAGAAAGCTGAAGATGGAGGCTTGATCTTTACTCCAAATGCTATCATATTAGTTCTCTGCATCTATTCATGAAGACAAACTTTCTCAGTAGAGTGACAATTACCAAGATGATCAAAACGGTCTTGGAGCAATTCCTAGGCATCCTCACATTACAGGTATTTTGAACAGTTCTTCCTCACTTCCTCAAATACATTTGTTCTTTCCACCTTGATTTGATAGCATAAGGACATGAAAATGTTTTTACCAAAAAGGTATTTCCAAAATTAAGTCCAATGCCATTAGTACAGTAATGAAGCTCATTCTTGAAGGAAAAAGATCTTTGACCATCCAATGTCTTGCTGGCCCTGAAAGACAGTAATAAGGAGTATGGATATTTGATGAAATCCTGCAAGAATTTACTTTATTGAAGAAGCATCCTTTTAATCAAAGCAAAAATTTGTTTCTTAATTAGAATATGCATATCAAGCAAAAGAATCAGGAAGTTTACAAGGCAAAATTTATGGATCAACTTTATCATCAGTATCGGCAGGAGGATAAACTGTCCAGTCTTCCATCAAACCACCTTACCTGCGATCCACAGAGAACATTATGGTGCTCCCAAGGATTTCCCAGGAAAATCAGGCTCCCCACAGTCCACTCAGCTGACTTTTTAAATTAACTCCAAATGTTGTGAATTTTCTTCAAACCTTCTACATTGTCGGGCATTTCCATGCTTAAATGAAAGTTGAAATTTAACCCACGTTGATATATTTGTGATCTATTAGAAGTGTTAAACATGCTATCAAATGCTTGAGTGCAAGGTAGGATTGGCCTCTTCATCAAGGGATATGACACCAGTCTTGCAAATGGATGTATATAAAATGGACCAATGAAGTCCACCAGATTCAACTGCAAGAGTAGGAAGCACCTTTTTCAGGTTCTGGAAGTCTCTTTTACAACGTGTATGTAGTCTCTCTGAAATAGCTATCGATACTTACCTTGTACATAGTCATGTTTCTACAGACAGTTATAGATGTCGTTCAGAAATGGATGTTTGATAGAATTTCTTTGGGCCACAGTCTTTACAGGAAGCAGGCACTAAACAAACATCTACTCCAGACATTATAGAACATCATACTGCACCCTGAACTCCTACTTAGATAAAGTGACATCTCAGATGTCATATTCTACAGGAAAGACCACCTCTGCTAAGCTTCTCCAAATGACTTGGAATTGAAAGTGGGTTCAATTCCGATGAACCTAGCACGTATATAAGATATAAGCTTCAGAGGAAGGGGGCAGGGAGAGGCTCAAGAGAGACCAATCATGCATGTGAAGGAGACACTCTCAATTAAGAGTATGATATGCAAACAAGATTACTGTTTGGGAAGGTCAAGTGTAAACTCAATCAGCAGTTGCCCCAAGCACATTACACTCTCAAAGACAGTACGCACAAAGTAGTTTTTCCTTCTCGCTGATCTCACACTTACTATTTAGTATTGCAGGGTGAAAGCATTTACCTGGTACTTGGCACAGTGCAGCAGATGCTCATCAAGTTGACACCATAGCTTTGCTGGTAAAAACACATTCTTACATGAGCATCCCTCCATCAGCAGAAGTCAACACTCTTAATACCCAAACCTTCACAAGACCAGCAGCCACAGACGCATACCACCTCTACACAAGGGACAAAGCACAGGAGGTATCAGTAGTTCTAACTTATGTTCCCTTGATCACCAACGTGTTGCAACTGGGTCTTCAACAAGGGTCCTCCCTGTGGGATTCGGCAACATCAGCTTAGGCAGCAGGGACTGCTTCCTTCTGCAACTGTGGATTTAGTTTAACCTACAACCTTCACTTCAGGGTACACCTGCTGCAAATAGCACAGGGTAACCCTGGAATGGGAACCTGAACTCCATGTAACCTCTCTCTGAACCTCATTACTCTCCACAGGTCTTCAGTCATGCCTTACATGTGTAAAATCAAATAGCAACTAATCTAGTCCAGCTGACTACCTTAGCTTTACTGAGTTGCCTGCTAACAAATCTGAGGAAAAAAAGTATTCTTATCTGTAATAATCTAACTCTTACTTGCCTTAAAGCTAATCCCTTTATGAGTGTACTGGGTATAAAGAACAAGGTTTTGGTAGTGGTGGTGAGGCTATAGGGGTGGCCCCAATAAGAAGGTATGGGGCTGCCCTGTGTCAGACACAGCTGGTTCGGCAATGGACCCACTGCAGGCCAAAGCTGAGCCAGTCAAAGTTTGTCACACCTTTATGAAAAGTTTTAAGAAAGGGCAGAGAAAGCTCAGAGTGAGAAGACTGATGTAGGGTACCAAAGCACCAACCAGTTCAGAGTAAGAAGCGCTCCATGCTGGAGCAGGTACAACCCCAGAGGGACTGCAGCCCATGCTGGAGCAGGTACACCCCCGAGGGGACTGCAGCCGGTGGAGGACCCACACCAGAGCACTGCAAACAAGTAAACACAAAGGACCAGCGGAAGAAAAGGGAAACAAGGAGCAGCAAAGAGAAACCACTACATACTGACGCTTAACTCCTGCATTACCTCACTGAATGTACTAAGTGTAACTTGCGTCAATAGTTAAGGAGGGAGGAGAGGTGTCTGGAGTGAAGTTAAGCCTGGAAAAGGGGGAAGAAAAGTGTTTTCCCAAAGTGTTTAAATGTTTGTTATCTTTGTTTTCCAATGTCCAAATCAGTAATTAAATGTTTATGTTAACAGGCAATAAATTAATTTAAATTCCCCAACTGGAGTCTGTTTTGCCAACAACAGTAACTGGTGAATGATTTCCTTGTCTTTATTTTGACCCATTACGTTTTCTCACTCCTGTTCTTTGTGTTTTTTCCCCCAGCCCTGTCCTGCTGTGGGGGTGGACCTGTGCAAGCTTGGCTGCTAGCTGAAGCCAATCCATCACAATGAGGAATGTATATAAATCTTTATTTAAAGCTTTAAATTTATAATTCCTTGCAAGTACAAATCTTACAGTATAACAAGCTGTTTCAGTAAAGGACTTGCTTGATTAAATTCAAGTCTCTTGCAAATAACATGATTCATGCTAATTAAAAACCACTTCATTGGGAATGAGAAAATAAGTAGCACCTTAAAAAAGACCCCACCCCCTCAATGCATAGTCTGATTTTTTTCTTATTTTTCATCAAAAATTAAAAAAAAACAGCCAATATAAACCCTTTAGGAGTTGCTTCTGGTAAAAATTTGCTATCCTGTAAATAATACTGTTTTCTTTACAGAAATGTTTTTCCAACAGATGAGAGAAATGCATTAGAGCATCTATCTCAGCACCTTTCTGTTCTTGAAATTGAGAAAATTAACTAGGGCTGTGTTCATTATTTTGATCACTTTTGACAATTTTGAGGAGTAACATGGGCTGTTAATAGCAAGAAACTATCAGTGCTCAGGTGTTAGTTTGCTCCAGAGCACTTCCTGGGTGTGTAATGCAGCACACAGGAAGAAAAGAATTGCTGTTAAGTGACAACCTAGCTTTCATTAAAACACTTGTATATACGCATCTATTGCAATTCATTTACTGAATGGAGAAAATTAGCATTGAGAAGTAGACAGTGAGTGCGATGAAAGAAGAAAAGTCAGAGGAGATAGCTCATGGCAAAAAACTGAACTAAATTACAAAGAACATACTGACCAGCATGCTAGATACCTTTTGGTGCACAACAGAGTAACTCTTCTCATCCCATGTCAGCATAAATAAGTGAAAGACAACATATGAAATACATTTCACCTTTATATTGTACTGACTTCTATTTTTATCACACCTGTCATGTCACACTTAACAGAGAAAATAGTGTTTAACGATTTTTTTTTTTTTTTTTCACTAATGATTCCAGCTAGACCTTTGATAGTCAGACACAGTTACATTAGTCTCTCCCACCAGTCCCTAAAAAGACTAAAAAGGGAAATCTTGTCCCTGGCAAAGGGACAAAGGGCAAGGTCATTCCACAGACTCAAAATTTCACCTCAATTCAATACACTTGTGAAGCCTTAACACATCAGAGCCTTGAACAAAACTTGTATTGCTCTCCCTACTGCAATCCATAATATCTTTATATTAGCCTCCTTTAGAAAGCACAACAAAGGTTCTGGTTCTGCTTGGTCAATAGTCTGCGTTTCTTAAAATGTTACCAAATTTCACAACCAAAACCAAGTTTTGTAGATTCCTTCTAAAACCACAGAACTCATCTTTGAAGTCTACCTAGAGAGGCAAGGACTGCAACAGTTTCAGGATTTAACATCTTCTACAATTCTCTGATTATTAAATTCAAAGTGATCAACCCAAGAATATTTTGAGTAAGTTGAGAAATGCCATCCCACCATAAATCACCGCAGAAATTTTTCTTATTTTTATACAAGATTGCATCACAGTGATGCATGTGATTAATTATATAGATGCATAAATAGCATGTGGAGATCTCTTAGCTAATGCAATAGTTCATAGTGTCATTGGTGCCTTCCACTCAAAAGCTTTATTTCATTATTAAGCTTCTTTTACCAGTCAACACAGTCAGAAGAAAGAATCTGCAGGTGCAATTCCCCAAAAAAGTGCTTCCTAAGTACAAAGGTGAGGAATATTGTTTCCATCAACATACATTTCTCACTCTTTCCATAGTTAGGATCACAGTCCCTATCACTGTGACCCTTTGCTTCCAAACAGTTGCCACAAATTACAGTCTACGCAGTTGAGAGCCAGTATTTTAACTGTGTAAGGAAGAACTCTCTACTTTTAGAAAATCATAGTACTTTCTGCAAGAAACTAACTTAAGAAATTTTAGAAGACTGCAATAAGCTCTGCTTAAAGAGTGCTATTTAATTTTAAAAAAAAAATGACAGAATTATAGCAACATGATTTTATATTTCATCTGCTATTTCTCTAGTCTTCAGGGGGCAGCCTTCTGGCCAGTGTGGATACTGGATGTTTGACTGCAAAAAACAAATCTAAATCTCTATGACTGAGTCAAGAAAACTTTAAAACCAAAATGAACCAAAGCAACTTCAGCCACACGTGTAACTAAACCAGAGCCAAACTAAAAACGTATTTGTTCAATATCTGTTCTTTTAACTGTACAAAAACTTCTAGCTTCAATCTAATAGTAGATGGACATCTAGTGGTGTAATATAATTGACTCCTTTTTTCAAGTAGCTTCATATATTCAAAGCCCTATCAATAGAAGCCTTTTCTAGCATATTCATAATTAAAATACCCTATACACACTTAAAGGCTTTATTTTCAGCTGTGCTTTACCTGCCTTCATAAAAGGACCATCAGTAGAAATCAAGGGTCTGGGTTCAGATTCAGAAGCCTTTGATCAAGGAGAATTTAATTTTGAAGTGAAAAGAGTTTAATATAATCAATAGGTAAGGGATCAGCCCTGAAAACACAATACTTAGGTACTCTATGTAACAATAAATTGGTGGTACTTAGCAGAAAAATAGGTCAAGATCAGATAGTCTGTCTAAGAAAACATTTTATGCATTAAAGAATATACACAAACTCCAATCACCGGTTAAAACAGATTTGCTCTGGAACAGCCCAAACAAAGCAGGCCCACAAACATAGGTATAAGGAGTCACTCAAATATAGCTAATAAAAATATAGGCAACATTTTTCTAAATTAGTGCAGAATCCATTTAACAATTGCATATACAGGTTCAAGAACTTCTTGATAAAACATGTATTCACTTTCAACAATGTTCTGAACAAAGAGCAGTCATTGTTCAGTAAGTATTTTACCTTCCTTAACCTCTTGTCGCTTCGGCGCATGCCTCTAAGTCTAAGGCCTGCCCAGGTCTTCGAAATATTAACTATCATATGCCTAAAATAATTTTACCTGCTGCAACTGTACTGAATCCTGGATAACACAAGCTTACAACCTCTTAATGCAGAATAATGAGATTGTTCAACATACTTAACATGACTAAAATAATACAAATTACATGAAATGGGTGGGTCCAATACAGTGATTAATTTTATTATTTATTCCACAGTAGTGACACTTCTATCATAGTCCTGTTGTACTTGGAACTGTAAAAATAGAAGGCAATTACCTTTAGTATGACTAGACATAAAACAGTCCAGTCCACAGAAGCAATGAGGTAACACTGTCCTGGCTAACCAACAGGCTCAGCATATGAACAGCATCTCGTGTACAGGTTTTGAAAGCACCTTGTGAAAGGATAGTCTCTTATTTCACATATAAGAAAGCAAGAATTTGGAAGGCAGTTCAATACAGGGGCACTTAAGGGTTCCCATGCAGTGCCTTTCTATAACAAGAAGATGGAGAAAAATTTAATCATCTGTAAAAGATATGGGACGCCAGTTTTTATAATGGCAATGGGGTGGGGTGCCTTTATAGAACCTGAACACAGCATATACAACTTTTTTTCTGAACAAAGTGGTCAACTATTATAAAAACTCAGAAGTTATCTGGAAATGGCAGGAAATAATAAGGTGAAGAGGTATGCCAGTGATACAAATACTCTGGTTTGTAAAAACCTACTACAGAAAGTTACACCAGGATCCTGTATCACTGTGTATGTAATAAACAGCCTGTGAAATGACATGCTGTTAAAGTCACAGGGGAGAAACCACCACATTAAGTACATGATGAGAGATACTAAACTATCCTTTCTCAGGAAAGATGAGTCAATCTGGAGAGTTCTCAGAACTTCAGTCAATGCTCAGCAGCAGTTAAAAAGGCTAACAGTGTTAGGAGTCATTATGAAAGAAACAGAATAAAACAGTATACCGGGATACAAAATTAATGATACAACTCTAACACTGCCCACCACTCTGCCCACCCCATCTCAAAGAAAACACAGGGGAGATTACGAAGAGCCTCAAGGATAAATCAAAGGTATTGAGAGGATTCTGTTCAAGCAGAGATTAAATGTATCAAGAAAGAAGTAACTGAAGAAAGAGACAGCAAAGAACACAAACTTATGGCAACTTAAAAGATGCATGAGACATGATCACAATTTCTCATAAGCAAGGGAGAGGGGGCAAAAAGTTAAACTGGGCAATACGGGTGGATTGGTTTGTGTGTTTGGTTGTTTTTGGTTTTGTTTTGTTTTTTTTTAAAAAAAGGGAATGTTATCTCATACAATACATTTGAACTATAGAGCACGGGAATGTTATCTCATACAATACATTTGAACTATAGAGCACATTCCCACAAAATGTTTTGAATGCCAAAATTAAAACATGCTAAAGCAACAATTAGACTAATTCACCGATATTGAGCCCAGCAAGAGGTACCCGAAGCAATGATGCAAGTTCAACCCACAGACTGCAGGAAGCCGAGACAGAAGACTACTCTGAATTTGCCCTATTCTTGTACTCCTTCCACAAGCATCAACTATGCTCCAGTCAGAGGAACACAGGACTAGAGTGGCCCACGTCCTGACTCTGTATTGCCACGACAGACGGAGTGAAAGTAACCATGGAGGAATTCAAACACAGACACCTGATAGCAATACATGTGGAAGACCAAATTATATCAAAGTTTTGAGGCTTTTTTTTTTTTTTTTTAACACCTGAGAGCACTAAAAGCTATGCCTGTAGTCAAATGAAACAAGACAATATTCAAAACTTGGGTAAGAACCATCACCAACGTGCAAATGTCTACCTATGCATACCAGCATATGTTTGGAAAAATGAGGAGAGGGAGAGACAGAAGCAAGAATTAAAATCAGGAGGCAGGAAGAGGAGCTGGGAGACAGCAAATTATAGCATTATGGGAGACAAAAGGAAAAAAAAGGGATGAAAACATCTCAAAGAAGAAGGACAAATGAGAATGAGCTGAATCTAATTAGCAGCAAAGGAGTATGAAAGAGAAATAGAGACCTGAATTTCTTCATTTGCTATTGTCTCTGCATAAAGGCAAGAGCTGGAGGGAATAAGATAAAGACACCATATTCAGCTATGATCTCCTCAGAGCATATTGACTGCAAAAGGCAGGTAGGAAGGAGAGATAAGAAAGCCAGTACTAGATGAGGTTAGGAAGGAAGGCACATAAGGAAAGTAGGTAGTGGAAAGCAAGGGATACTTAGGGCAAATATCACCAAAGGCAAGAAAAACTGAGGCAGAGGAGGACCTGGATGTGGAATCTGGGTTTGTGCCAGTGGATAAAGGAATATAACAGGAAAGGATGCCAGGGGACCTGTAGGGATGTCAGAATAGGAATGATAACAACAGGGAAGCAGAACAAATCGGGCGGGCAGCGGGGGAAGGCGTGAAACACTATAATGCAAAAGTGCAGGGTGGAGAAGGATCGACAAGTTTAAATGCAGACAAACAGAGAAAAACAGGGTACCCCAGTACCTGTAGAGCAAGCCCTTGTCAGGTGGGTACAATCCCACACTTGCAACGAAAAATGGAGGACAGCGATCAGCAATGCTGCAAATTAGCAGAACTGGCTTCTCCGGAGGGTGCTCTTACTTAGGACTACGTTCTTACCACAGGTGCCACGTACTTAACACTTTTTCCAGCCAACTTTTGAGTGACTGAAGCAGTTAAACTTCTGCCCATCATGAACAGACCTAATGTTTGTCTACTCCCTATTACTGCCTTCTGTACAAATAATAACATCATGTGATATTTAATAACCTTAGTAACTGGAAGTGATTTTCTGCACAGTGTCTTGGAAGACAAGTTAACCATAGATACAAAAATGTAAATGTCTGGGATACATCAACATCAATGGAAAGAACTGATACTTCTTCAGCTACAAACAAGAGGAGCTAATTTTAATATCTGGCTCGCAAACTAAAATGCTACTACAAGCAAAAGGCAAAAATTGATATGTATGAAGTCTTAGCTCACTAACTTATTCTACTTTTTGTACATTTAAAAGCATCTTGTAGAATTTCATAGCAGATTAGTAAGAAACAGAAACACACAAGCCATTTATGATCTGAAGAGGGCCAATTACTGGTGACCATCAATTAGTGAAAAGTTAATTCTCCCAAACGACATTTCTGAATCCCGATTAGCTAGAAGAGATCTTAGATTCCGTTACAGAATAAACGTTTTTGACATGCAGATTTAAATAAGGAACATTATTATCTGTTGTGCCAACAGTTGTTCAACCCCAACTGACAGTCAAGCACCACACAGCCTCTTGCTCGCCTCCCTCGCCCCAGTGGGACTGGGGAGAGACTCAGAACAAAAAAGAAGTAAAACCCATGGGTTGAGATAAAGGCAGTTTAATAGGACAACAAAGGAAGATAAAATAATAATAATGATAAAAGAATATACAAAATAGCACAGTGCAACTGCTCACCACCCGCTGATCAATGCCCAGCCTGTCCCCGAGCAGCGATCGCTGCCCCCTGGCCAACTCCCCCCCAGTTTCTATACTGAGCGTGACGCCGTATGGTATGGAATAGCCCTGTGGCCAGTTTGGGTCAGCTGTCCTGCCTTTGCTCCCTCCCAGCTTCTTGTGCCCCTGGCAGAGCATGGGAAGCTGAAAAGTCCTTGACTAGTATAAACACCACTTAGCAACAACTAAAAACATCAGTGTGTTATCAACATTATTCTCATCCTAAATCCAAAACACAGCACCATGCCAGCTACTAGAAAGAAAATTAACTCTATCCCAGTTGAAACCAGGGCACCTGCCCAGTTCAGTCTCCTTTTCATCATGCATGTCACTCTGGACACTTGAGTTGCATTTGACCCACAAATGGTTTAGTCTGAAGCCATGATACACAAATTGTCTGAAAAGTGGATTCGTAGCCCGGTGTGCAATAAGCCAATTTCTACACACGCAGGTGAGACACTTATTTCGGGCCTGGGTGCTTGGTGGACTCTCCGCAAATCAAGCACACCTCCTGAAGTTCTTCCCAACATTTATACATTACTGTTAACACACCACGCCTATCTAATACATAATCATTACATTTACTAAGCATAACATTAAGTTTCTCTTCGAAACTCACCTTTCATTGGACTATATTTCTTTAACCTGGATTTAAAGCTGCAGTATGATTTCAATTTAGTACGCATGCCTAAGGAGAACATGGGGATAGTCTTTTTCATTTTTAATTGAGTCGATAGTCATGACCTCCGCCTGCCAGAATTACCTTTCCCCTAATTTCCTTCTTGGCAGATCTGAAGCAACTCCTCATGATTTACTGATCAAGTCAGTAATACATCACCTAGACTTCTGCTCTCGGACAACCTGTTCCCTAAACAAAAGCATATTGTATAACTTCCTTAGGGTCACCTTAGACCTCTGCTCTCAGACAATCTGTTACTAAACATATTTAGGGTAGGGCCTTAGAATGGACATCTACAGCAGCATCAGTTTTGGACAACAATACAAGTTATGCCACTATGTCTGAACATCAAATTGAAACAGACCTTGACTGAAATTCCTTGCTCATTTTCATGGCATCATTAAGTAAATATTGAACCAATACATCGTTATTCAGAAAAATCATTTAGCATGACCTGGATCTTTCCTGTGCTAAGTAGCATAAAACATACTTTGAAACCAAACCAAAACGAAGAAACAGCCAACATTATCAGGATCACAACCAAAAGTAAAGCTATGAAGAACTGCCCCCTACATAGCAGATCACAAAAACCAAGTAATCTTTTCCACAGAGTATTACTGGAGTTTATATCAATGCAGTCTGTAAAGCACAAAATGAATAAAGAGAAGAAGACAGAATGGGAACGCTAATTCTGTATATAAGAAAATTAGAGGAAAAGTGATACATTGTAGTATTTCAGTACCTGATATTGCTGCATTTAGCTGCACCTCTTACTAAATCTATCGTCAGAAAATAGATTTACAAAGGAGAGCTTCAGAGTAACTTGCCAAGCATTATTTTTACCTCTTATGAAACCAATGCCTTACTAGCCATGTTTTCAGGCAGAAATAAAAGCCCACAGAATCACAGAATTGCCCAGGTTAGAAGGGACCTCAAAAGATCACGTGGTCCAACCTTTTGTGGGAAGAAGAGCATAGATGAGATGATCTAGTACCCTGCCCAATACCATCTTGAAAAATTCCAGCAATGGGGACTCTACTGTGCCCCTGGGGAGGCTGTTCCAGCAAATGGTCATTCTTACTACAAAAAATTCCTTCTTATATCAAGATGAAACCTGCACCCTCTGCCCCTCATCTTCACCACATGGCTCCTTGTGGAGAGACCCTGCCCCTCAAGGGTCCCACACCATATTAAACAGAAACTCTGAGAGCATGAACGTATAGCTGAACTGGTTTCCACACTAAAGCACGACACATAAATTCACAGACGCAACCCTTCCAGGGCACAGCCTTACAGACACTGCTTCCAGAAGGGATACAGACAAGGCTTCCCCAGCGCAGGGCTCTCAGAGCAGCTCAGCCTCAGGAGAGGAGAAAGCATGCACGGTTAACGCAAACAACCTAGTTTTCCCCTGAAACCGCTCCCAAGGAAGAAAGAAAAAATTCCTGAACACCCTACATAAAGGACGTGTACACCTACACAGGTCTAGGTGACAAAGCTGCCAAACTGAAGCACACCGGAACTGTTAAGATTTTTTAGGATAGGGCAGTACTATCCACCCTATTTGCCTTCTACTTCACGCTTTTATGACGTACCGATATACCCTGAAAACGCTCTCTTTAAGGCTAGGAAAACTACCCTCAAGAGCCAAGCATTAACTATGAACGAGGACCAGAATGCTCACCTCTACAGCTTAGGGCTTCGAAGAAGCTACCGAGTATTTCAAGCACTTCCATTAAAAAGCGAGAAAATTTAAAAAAAAAACCAAACCAACAACAAAAAATAAATTTAACCCCCCCACACACACACACACACACACAAAATCCCCAAAAAACCCCAGAAAACCCACCCACCAACACTCTTTTAAAATACAGCAGTGACATCCCA
>VZTL01035525.1:965-12668 GCA_013400535.1 Scopus umbretta | reverse complement strand
GGGCGCTGCTGGGCCGCGGGGAAGTCGTGGCGTTTCCAGCCGAGAAGAAAGCGGAAGGCCGGGCGTGCGCGTCGGAAAGTTTGTCTGTCTCCGGAGGAGCGGCGTCCTTCGGGGCAGGTTGCGAAACGCCTGTTCCCTGCGTTGTAGTTTTAGGTGTGGGAGCGAGGACTGCCCGTGCGCTGCTGTTTACTGAGGGGCTTGGGGCTAGCGCTGCAGCTACGGCGCTTTGAAAAGCGGGTCCGGGCGCTTCTTCCAGCTGCTGGAGGCACGACCCCTTCGGTGCTTCTCGGCAAGCTTCGTCGTAACCCGGCTAAAAACCTTCTCCGGCCCGCCGGTTCTCCGCTTTCATTCCTGGCCTCTCCCCAACCCCCCGCCAGGCCCGCAAGACTCTTCGGTTGTATGTGGGAGATGGAAGCGCTGAGCATTTTGGAGAACGGCAAGTGGGCATGTTGCAGCTCTTGAGTGTGCAGCTGGAAGCAACTCCGTTGTATAATCAGTCGTCAAAGAAGTAGAGAAGTACGTGGTGAAATACGAGGTGCTCGGCACTAGGCTAGCTTCAGATCACAAGCTCCCCGTGATGTGTTTTTAACCACATGTGAATATTCTTTCCGTAAGGGTTTCGATTTTATTATTTCAATACGGCTTCAGGTTGGTGTGATGAGGTTGATTCAGTGTCTTGCTCACCAAGGGTGTGAGGAGGTTGATTCAGTGTCTTGCTCAATATCTGTAGACTTACCGCTGGTGCTTAGTAGCTTCTATGCCACCATTATGCATTTTTCTATCAGTGTAAGTTGTCTCATTTTGTTGGATTTATGTTTTGCAAAGTTACATTAAAGTTCTGTATCCCACTGGCTTTACTTCTCGCCTGTGAGAAGGGGTTTCTTCAAAGTCCATGTTTATCCTTGTTGCAGTAATCATTCCACATATTCCATTATCCTGCCAAAGCAATTCTCTTCCATAACTTGCCAACAGCTCTGTAGTTGGCCTTTTACTTCAGGAGTACTAGGTGTCTTTGAAATGTATAAAAAACATAGTGTTATTATCACGGTGGCCTATGCATGTAAGTGTGAAAGCGTAGGAAGAAGAGTGTGAGGAGTGTCTTTTATTTTTTTTTTTTTTAACCTGGTCGTTAAGGTAGGGTGAGCTAAGCTTATATATGTAAAGTGTATGTGTGTGTATATATATGCAAACGTTACAGTTACCCATAATAATGCTGATAATCTCTGTGCTTATCGGCAACAGTGTGTGAGCATGGTCTGGTAGCTGTGCGCAGTACTACTTCATTACAGTACATTTCTCAGCATATTTGGAAGAAATTATCAAATGTTCTTTAGAAGAAAACCATCCTTTTGTGCAAATAATCATTCCTGTACACTTTCATGTAATGTAAAGAAAATCTTTTTCACTTGCTGCATACAGGTGATATTTTCACTAAGTGCAAAAATGCACCCCTAGCAGTGTTGGTGCACTTCAAGCTACACGTGACAAAGAGTGTAATCTTGAAAATGTTTTCTGGTTTACAAAAGCTAGGCCACAGAGCAGGATGATTATGGACACTGCTTTGTGTGAGGAAAGCTTTGAATCAAAACTCTGCAGCTAAGATTTCTGGTATTCAGACAGGTGACTCTTGGCAGTCCAAGACTGGTATTGATTCTTGTGTCAGATTCTATGTGAAGGTGTTGGTGTTCAAACCTGTTGTGATCAGGAGGAGTGAGAGCAAACTCAGCAGATACTATTAGAGCGTAATTTTTTATGTATGATTTGGCCTAGATAGGTTTGGCTTTCTGGATGTTGCTGGCAGAATCACTGTCAATGTTAGATTAAACAAGAGTAGTTACAAAACATAATGTAGTATTTTGGGGATACGTTCTGTATTTTTTTCACGGTGCAAATAAGCTCTGGCCTATCGCCAACTTCATATCAACTGCTCTAAGCAGTTCAGAGCCTACTGGTGCAATTACTAAGCATGTGGAAAAGTTGGGTGCTGAACTATATTCTGCAAGAACTTGATCTCAAGGGTGAAGCATGGGGAATGCTACTATTTGTTACCTGTAAACAACAAATGGACCTGTCTGAATGGAGTTCCTACAGCTAGCAAGTGCCGTTCGTGTCCTGCTGTCATGTAACTTTGATAGATCCCTAGAGAAGGGCTGCATGGGGGGGACCAGCTTAGGGTAACTTGCTAATGGTGCTATATAGAAATTCCAGAAACATATTTGGGCTCTTGATGACTTCAGCAAAACTGCTGAAGGCTGTTGCTAAGTTTGACTGTTGACCAGCAGTTAGCAACTTGCAGACTGATCATCAGTAGTTAGCTTAGTGCGACTGTGGCACAGTACTCATGCCAAAGACAGTAGTGCCATTGAACAGAGCATAAATACCAACTCTTGAATTGCATGTCCATCTTGTCACTGGAAACAGTTGGTGTGCTGGCTCTGCAGGCAGCTGGTCAAATGCTTCAGCCCTTTACAGCCTTAATTTATAAAAGGCTGTTTTCACCACGTTTACATCTTAAAGTCGGGCAGAACAGTTGTGCTTGAAATCACAGAAGCAACACCAATTGTGCATTGTTTTTGCAGCACTAGTTTGAAAATCCACATTGGTTCTTCGCCTCATATGTAGACAACTTACCATTATGATACAACACCTGTTTTGTCAATCTGCACTTGTGGTGTGTCACAGACAAATATAAACAACCTTTGAGCAGATACCAGGAGGGCATTTTTTTCCTCAAAAAAATAGTTGTGTGCTAGACCTTAATGGTAGTTAATTGCCATTTATAAATGGCACAGTACTCTACCTTTCTGTTGCTGTGGACACTTTATGTGATATAACATGGTGATGGATGTTGACAGGGAATATGCGGTATTTGGTTCTGTGAGCTTGTCAGTGAAAATTTATGCTGCTAACAAGTACAGGCTGTACCAAGATCAGTTTTAAGCTTGGGCAGACTAGGCAGATGTGTATGAGAGCAAACTGCTAAGCTTGACAAAAATCATGGCCGTAAAGGACACAAGAACATTGCGTCCATTGGAACCGGCTGCCCAGGGAGTTGGTGGAGTCACCATTCCTGGAGGCGTTCAAACAACGTGTGGATGTGACACTCCAGGACATGGTTTAGTAGACATGGTGGTGTTGGGTTGATGGTTGGACTAGATGATCTCAGAGGTCTTTTCCAACCTTAATAGTTCTATGATTCTATGATAAGAGACCCTCTGGCCATGGCTCTGTGCTTGCCCTATGCAGAGCAGCCTCTCTGAGGACCATCTTTGTGGAGCAGCTCTCTAGTTACTGTTCCGATTCCTACATACTCAACCTGCTACATGACCACCTCCTCTCTTCTGCTGGGAAGATGAGCACTGCCATGAAAGTGTGGGTTTTTTTCCATGCCAATAATGAGGGCAAAATAAAGTTTTTATCTTCATTTTTGTGAATGACAAATTTCAGTTCTCCATATGCTTCTGAGACTCTGTCAGCTCTGACTGTTTATTAGAACCCTGCCAAACCTTACATGTTTTTCATAAATTTAGTGAATGGATAGACAGCTTTTGCAACTGAAGGCATTTTTTCTTAATATATTTGTGCAGTATGGAAAAAGCCTTAATGTGGATAACGTACTGTGCTTCTGAGCTGAGGACCTACGCTCCCTCTTGGAAGTAGACTTTTATCAATATCCGGTGTTTTGTGTACATAGAGTCATTTAAAAAACAACATTTGGGGAGCTAGGACACTTTAAATTTGTAGACTTTCCAGATTTGGTAGCTTTATGTGAGTAATGCTAAAGGAAAAGACTCTCTAAACCAAAATTCTATGCATTTGATTTTGAAAAGCTTTTATACTGGTTTACTTTCATTATTATCAGATTACATGCAAATAACTTATGAGTAGCTCTCTCATCCCCACCCCCCAAACCTTAAATCCACAGCTTTAAAAATAAAAGGTAGTTTGTGGCTTGTGAGCTTTACTTAACTGATTTCAGTGCATGCTTGAAAAATTTCACTTAAAATCTCAGAATTCCGCACATTAGTATACAGAGAGAGCTAAGATCTGTCCTTATAGAAGCTCAGAGGG
Organism: Scopus umbretta; assembly: GCA_013400535.1. Lineage (NCBI taxonomy): Eukaryota > Metazoa > Chordata > Aves > Pelecaniformes > Scopidae > Scopus > Scopus umbretta. Next base: position 8,597 of record VZTL01035525.1, on the reverse strand, counting down.
TTTCTTATAGTCTTATAGGTCGTCCCATGTGTGAGAAATTGAACATGATCTCATTTATACCTTGAAACTTATTCTTTCCAGCAGAATTTCCCTGCAGCCACTGAGTCTTTTTGCAGATGGTAGGGGCTTGCTTTCATGCAACTCATGGCTGCTGTAGGCCCTCTGTTTATGGAAAGTAATTTTCTAGGCAGCAAACACTAACTTTGTCTCAAATTCTTCTCCCTGCAGGAAGCTGCACAAGCCTTGATTTATGCTGGGATGGCAGGGTCCAACTTGGAAAATATTCAAGAAAAAATAAATGAGTACTTGGAGAGAGTTCAAGCTCTCCATTCAGCAGGTGGGTTAGGAGCTTTCTAATTAAACCTCTGCTCAAACTAATTGAGTGGAAAGCCTTTCGGTGCTGTGAAATATGTATCAGTGATGTTTGCTCTGTTTCTCATTATTCTAATTTTCTTGTTCTTTGTGAAAGACCACAAATACAAGGAGCACATCAGTGCTTTGAATTCTGATACATCAGAAATGAAGCGGAGACTTAACTTCCTAAGGACTTGGGTGTGGGTATTCTTTCCTTTTAGATACTCTCAGGAATGACATCTGCACAGCAAACCTGAGAAAGTAATTAAATATAGCAACAAAAATTGATCAGAAACAAATCAAAACTCGCATCTAAGCCTCAGCTGAATGATGGATTTGAAGCAAGTGTGTTCTGGTATTTATGTAGAATTACTAAATTTGAGAGGGCAAAAGAGCTCTTTGCTCTCATAAGGGTTTCCTTTTTTGATCCAGTTTCAGTGTTTGTGCTTAGACCAAAATATCAAATTTTTACACACCTGCAATTCTCAGTTAGAATCATAGAATTGCTTGGCCAAAAGGGACCTTGGGAGGTCTATAGACCGATCTCCTGCTCAAAGCAGGGTAGATGCTGATTTTTGGACCAGGTTGCTCAGGTCCAGTCAGGTCCTGAAAATGCCTAAGGACAGAAATTCCCCAGTGCCTCTGAGCCCCTGTTCCAGGGTGCAGTTGTCTTTCTAGTAATTTTTTTTCTCCCACCCCCCATCTAGTTGCATTCTCCCCTGTTTCAATTTACAGCCACTGGCTTTCATTCACTTTCTTTGCACCGCAGTGAAGAGCCTGAATCCATTTTCTTGGTTACCTCGCAGTTACTGGCAGGTTGCTATTAGGTCCCCCCAAAGCCATCTCTATTCCTGGCTGGACAAGCTATGCTCCCTCAGCTTCTTCACAAAAGGCCAAGTCCTCCAGCCCCAACCATCATTAGGGACCTGAGACTGAATGCGGTATTCCAGATACAGTCTACTGAATGCCAAGTAGAGGGTGGTAATTGCTTTCTCCTGTCTCCTGGCTGTGCTGCTGCTGACACAGCCCAGGGTGCTGTTAGCTTTTACCACTGCCAGGGGCCTGCTGGCTTGGGCTTACCTAGCTATCCCCTAGGACCCTAGGTCCTTTTCCACAGGGCTGTACCCTGCAGGGTGTTAAGTGTGTTGCAGACACAGAGCGTAGCATTTGTCCTGGTTGAAGTTCCTAAGATTCCTGTCAGCCCATTACTTTAGCTTGTCTGTGTCCCTTTGAACAGCAGCTGTGTCCTGGAGTGAATCAGTTTGGTGGGGTCTGCAGCCTTGATGAAGGTGCACTCCATCTTCTCCTTTAGGTCATTAATAAAGGTATTAAATGAGATAGACTCCTAAGGAACTTGTATATTGCCATAGGTGATGTGTTTTCATGAACAATGCAATGTTTTAGATAAACATCCTTGTCCTTAGAGTAGTATGAAAGAAATTTTATTTCCATTATTTGACATGTGAGATATCCTGAGAGTGTATCTCTCTGGGGGTGGGGGGGAAGGTGTTTCCTTGTCCTTGCAAGGATGTTTTTAGCAAAGTTCAGAAAGACTTGGTTTTCAGCCAAGAAATAGATATTACCCATCTGATTAGAACAGCTAGTTTTTCAGTACTGTGTTAAGGATGGGTTTTTTACATGTCTGCTGCTGTAGAAAGCTAAATACTTTCTTTTTCATTTAGTTCAGTCACAGAACACAGACCCTCTGAAGTCAAAACAACAGTTGGACTTGGAGCGTGCTCACTTCCTAGTTACACAGGCTTTTGATGAAGATGATAAAGGCAATGCAGAAGAAGCTATAGAGTTGTACACAGAAGCAGTGGAACTCTGTTTGAAAACAGTATGTTATGCTACAGGTTAACTTGGTGGAATTATGTGATGGTAAGAAATTCTTCCATTTACACAAGTGACTGACCCTTAAAGGCTGGCTTAAAAATGGAGTACCTGTATTTCTAAAAACTATTTTTTAATATTTTCCCCCCCCACTGTTTTTTCTAGTGTTTCTTCCAGTCTTTGTTATGTTGCTGTTCAACGCTGTACATTTATAGGAACTTGTGATTTATGTGGTTTTCCTGAGCTGGATTATATGAAAAACTAGAAATATTCTGGAACTTTTTTCATGTTAATTTTTGCCCTGGAGTGAATGCAACACTAAAACAAAAATTAAAAACAGTTAAAACTGAAGATGACTTGCTAATGTGTCAGCTATATTATTTTCTGACTACGTTAAAGGAAGTAATTTAAGGGAAATTTTTGTGTGTAACACTTTCTGAAAACGTAACGGTCTACTGACGCCAAAACTAGTAAAAATACTACTTGATTACTTAGTGTTCAACATTGAAGCTGTTTTGAGTTAATTCAATTCACACTGAAATCAACGGTAGGGATGATTTGGCCATTACATAAATGATGGAGAATATAATTACAGGTACTGCTTTTTTTCCCTTAAGTCCAGTTGCCTTAACTAACTCATTACAGGAAGAGCTCACCATCATAATGTAACTCCACCAAGTCTGTTTTTCTTTTTCCATTCTTTTCCCTTTTTATAATGTAAATATATGTGGGTTGTTGGGAGGGGAATGTTACTTTTGCTACATGCTAGAGTAAAATCTTGTTTTCTCTGAATTCTGTAAACCGGTTTTAGGTGTGCTAAAAAAGCCTAGTGATACAGTGTAACCAGATCAAGAGTTAGTAGAACTGCTCTAGTTTTTCCACTTGAGCTGTTGGAGCAGAATATTTTCCATCTACTACATAAAAATTATTGCGTCAGCATACTGTTTTTCCTCTGCTGTGTTCCTCCTTCTGTTGTGTCAGTGCATGCAAATATTACTTACATATATTGAAGATAGTGTAAAATTATCTCGTATTAACAACTGCTTTTATCGGGTATTTCATTAGGTACAGATACTGCTGAAGGTTCTTTTTATCTTGATTAGCATACTGTTTTGTTAAGATGACTGTAGGCTTTATCCCTCGGGGTGATCAAAAAGTACCACCTTCTTCCCAGGATGAAAGAAGATTGAAGGAACTCTGCTATCTTGAAGCTTTGCTTCTGTCTTTCTCCTCAGTATACTCAGGTGGAGAGATTTGTTTCTTCCTTACCCTTGAAGTACTCAAAGAGCAGCCATTCCTCCTTTTCAATGGCTGACTTCTAGATGGGTCTGCTGGTGTTCCATCTCCACTGCTTACCTTCGTACATCTTTCAAAGGCTTTTTCAACCAGGAACTCCAGAGTGTAATTTATTTGCAAATGAAAGTAGTTGCTTGTAGAGGGGGTGTTTCTAGTTTTGCTCCTTAGGGTGAAAGTAGCTTGCTTTGTCTTTCCTCATTTGACCTAGCTGACCTGGGAGAATTGGTCAAGGTACAAAACTAGAACCTGAAACCTGGCTGTCACAGAAGCCACACCTCACATTGTGCCTCTTGCACGTTGCTTAGCTGCAGCAGCCGTGCTTCATCTGTAAGGAAAACAAAAGCGTAAACTGGTTGTATGAGTGAACTGTCATTGCTGACCTCCCAACTGGGAACAGAAGTTAACATGCTTGATAATCTGTTTTGGTGCCCTGTCATAGATTATTTTATGCCTTAGATATGCAAGAACAAGATTTTTAACTTGCAAGCAATCTTACTTATGTTTTATGAAAGTAAACATTCAGATTTTTCTTTCTTAAGTTACCATGATTATTTTTGACTTACTTGGGGAAAAAAATTGGAACACATCTAAGCTCAGTAGTGTACCTAACATTTGGTTTTGTCTTCTTTCTGCCCATAGTGTTTTAATATGGTTCATTCTTCTGGGAAATTTTTTGTATATAATGTCGCCCATGCTGAAGAATTTTAAATATCACTTTTGATCCATGAACATTCACTGGAACAGCCAAATTATATGTGCTTACTTAGTGTGCTTTTTATGCTGAGATTTAAAAAAAACATATTTGTCCATTTCAAAAGAGAATTGGAAAAAATAGCTTGCTACTGTTTGCTGTAATCTGTAAGTGTGGAATTTAACAAACTGAGCCTATAAAACCTGTGGGGTTTTTGGATGCGTAGCTTTTTATTTTATTTTGCACTTAAGGCTACTGAAACTTCAGAAGCAAGCCTCCAGTCAAAACTGAAACAGCTGGCTAGACAAGCGCTGGATAGGTGAGTATATTGCCAGTGTTAGTAAACATACTTGCTGTCAGCGATAGGTTTACGCTCTGAGTTGGATTTGCAATCTAGCATGGCTGTTCTGTATGGCAAAGAGTATGGATTCTGGGTAGACCTGGCTCCTGTAGAGTTCTCCTGGCAGATAGCTGCTAGCTGCTATACCGGTTAATATAGTAGTTGTTGTGCCAGCCCTCAGGGAATCTCGGGATGAGCAGAATTAGGAAAGGACTGTGTATTTGTTCGTACCAACGCACTACAGTCTTCAGAGATATGAATCGGAGTACTGTACTACTATTTTTGGCTTCTATAAAAATGCTGAGTTCAGGCCAGCACTAAGTCAGAGTGTCAGCAACCCTTCATAAGGAAGACGGCTTGGAAACTAGGAAATACTTGTCTTAACAGTAGCAATCTAATTGTATGGGTAGATCTCATGGAATGGAGTCTGTATCTGAAGTTGCACAAGTGTAAGTTCAGTGTAACTCTTTTTATGATGGTGAATAACGGACTATGTTGGGCTCAGTTTCAGTATAAGCTGGTTTTCAGCACTTCCCAGTCTGTGTTCAAAAAAACCCGTATTTTGCATATGTGTGACTCTCTAGCAGCTTAATGCAACAACAACAAAATATGGCTCCTGAATACACAGTCAAGCAGTTGAAATGCTGGGTTGTGAGAATGCTAGTGGATTTTTGCTGCAATTGTAGCTGCTACACAAATTAAATCCTGAAGGTACGAGACGCCACCAATCAGTTTTCTCTCTCTGTTTCAGTGGTCTTGTTCTGAGGTTCCAGATAATGAACATTTACACAAATTCTCCTATTAGCATATTTTACAGGCAAAAAAATCTAATGAGTTCTGCCAGAAGTAGCTTATATATGAGTTGGAAATGCTGTATTTTATTTGATTCTAGAACAGTAAAGTAAAGAAGTACTGGCATCAGATCCTGGGTTTTTTTTGTGGGGGCTTTTTTGTGGGTTTTTTTGTTTGGTTTTGTGTGTGTTTTGTTTGTTTGCTTTTGGGGTTTGTTTGTTTTGGGTTTGGTTTTGGGGTTTTTTGGTTTGTTTTTTTTTTTTTTTAAGTGGTGTTGGTCAACTTGGGCATTTGTTCATTCCATTTAACGTATGTGGGAACATGAACCAAGCAAATCAGTAATTGAACCATAACTATATTTTTATCATTGTTGTAGAAGAAATGCTTTTTTATTTGCTTTAGAGCAGAGGCACTGAAGGAATCTATGTCAAAATCATCACAGAAGGAGAAGTCAACTGCAGCTAAACCAAATCAGCCAGTCAGAACATTCTTTCCATTGGGACCCGATTTTTCTTTAAATGATAAACCACAGACAATCAGAGCAGTACAAGCTAGTGAATCTCAAGGTCAGAGATACACAGCAGAGGAGATTGAAGTACTCAGGTAAGCTGAAGACAAGTTTTTCCAAAATGTTATCATTTGGACTCGCATCCTTTGTGCATCTTGCCCAGTAGGTTGAAACAGCTGGAGTATGAGGTGTATAAACAGAGGGTTGGAAAACCACCTCTTACAAACCCCATCACTGGTGTTACCTACACATTAATAAATTCTTGTATTCTCTACAGTAATGTTATTAGTGGCTTTTCTTCACAGAACATACTTTCTAGTTTGTATTTAGAAGACAATTTCCTGTAACTGACTGCCAGGATTATTTTTCATATGTTATGTTTTCGTATGTTATACATAACCTATCTGACTGAGTTCATGAAAGATCTGGCTCTGAGAAGCCAAGGTACAAAGATTTCTTTTATAGATTACACAACTACTACTTCGCTGGAAATTGAGGAAGCATAATATTTTGTAGGACTGTGACTTCTGTTACATCCAAATACTTTTGCTTTGATTTTTATTATAGGTGGAATAAGCTACAAATAATCCATAAAACCTTTAGCCTAAGTCATGACTTTTGAAAACTATCAAATATATCTTTAAAAAAAAAATCACCATGGTATGATGGGTGTTTCAACCTTCCTTCTCCTTGCCATGCAATAAAAAAGACTGCAGCAGGTGATGCTCAACACTGTCTAGGATTTGATCATAAAACATTTAGTCTGCTTTGTTGACTTCAGGGGACTTAAATGGACTTAAGGATATGGTCATGAAGATAGAAATATGTGTGTTGGAAAAGTTGTGGAATGTTAAGAATTGCGTTATGAAAAAAGAATTGCGTTATGAAAAAATCACTTTTTTTCCTCACATAGTGTCTGTGCAGTAAATGTTTCTGGTTTTGTGGATGGCTTGGGTGTGGTTTGGGGTGGGTTTTTTTTTTTGGTGGTTTCAGTCTTGCAAGAGAACTTCAAGTTGTTTCAGGTCTTTAATCATCATTTGATTTAAAAATACTTCACACACCTTTTTTAGTTAACTCCTTGTTTGAAACTTAAATTACATTCACATTTAAATATGATTCTCATTTTTTGTGTTCTGTATGCTTTAGTCAAAAATGTACTAATAAACATGTGCAGTATTTTTGTAATTGTTGTTTGACAGTGTTCCAAAATACTGCCCTAATTAGATGGAACCTAAGTGTTGCTAATTGTTAATTGCTGTCAACTTATCCTAAGACTCTCTTTAATGAGAGGCTTGTGACTTGAGAAATACTATTTAGACATGTAGTTTTAAATGTGACTTACAGAACTATGAAGAGGTTTGTGGCTGATAATCATTTCTATCCTGGCATGGTGACTTCTCTGCAAGTATGTACTTGCAGGATTAGTGACTGAGCCATCAAGTATTACACATTTCAAACCCAAATAAATACATTGGTTGTTTCATTTTCAAGAGTCATCTTGGTTTCAGCAGCACTGTGTCTTATTAGTTTTTAAAAACTAATTTTGTTGTTACCTTCTGGAACTTAGTCTTTGAAATATGATACATAGGTTTGTAACTATATTTTTTTTTCTTATGACTTGCAGAAAGACTTCAAAAATTAATGGCATTGAATATGTACCTTTCATGAGTGTTGATCTGAGGGAACGTTTTGCCTTCCCTATGCCATTTTCGTAAGTGTGATTTAATTGCTGAACTTTAGCTTTGTTTTTATTTCCAAAGCTTTCCCATATTTCGTATTTCTATGTTTTCTTTTTCAGAGTTTAAAATTGATTTTAAG
>VZTL01035523.1:0-24769 GCA_013400535.1 Scopus umbretta | reverse complement strand
TTTTTTTTTTTTTTTTTAGTTAATTTATCATTCAGAATCTTGCATTTCCTAAAATTCAATGCAAGCGCCAGGCGATCCGTGTCTAAGGCTGCAACAATTTGGGTAATGTACAAAATACCATGAAACAACTGTTTCCACACTTGCACCGAATCGAGAGCAGTGCTTCTCCATTTCTGTTTTACAGAGAAATGTTTTTCATTTTCTGTATTCCATTTCCCCGTGAAATCCTAAATCTGATTTTATCAGTTTTTTAATGCTTCTAATTTTCTCTTTTCTTAAGGCACTGTTGCTATGGCACTTTTTCTATAATCTTTTCATTCCTGTGTACAGTAGCTTAAAATTGCAGTGATTGAGCATAACCCACTTGTTTGTATAAATTATTGAAACGTATTTCCATTTGCACCCTGTAAGAATGGACTTATAGTACTGCTGGGCATGTGTGCTGAAAGTACATTACTTGCTCAAATATAAGGAAATAGCCCAATGAACATGTTAACATGGTTGTGGGAGGGGAAAGGAAAAAAAAAAGCTAGTCAGATGTGAATTGTATCTGTTGTAATAAACATGTTAAAACAAAGAAACACTGGTTTTCATTTCCTTTGGTCAACACATATTAAAATTTGGTCTGTTTGGGGACTCTTTATTAGAACTGTTCTTGTTGAACATTTTTGTACTTAAATAATTCCTCAAGGGAGGTTTTGTTTAAAACTTGTAAACAGGAAAATGTGTATAAAATATTTAATGAAATATAAAATTCAACAAGAATGATTTAAGACACCTCCCCAACAGTTGTCATATGTTAACTCCTGGTTTACCTGTCTTGATATTATGACATTTCATTTCGAAGGATGTTTGTGTTGTAGCTAACTGTTTAAGTCTGGTGCTGACTGCTGTTCTTAACCATCACAAAACGCTGAATTTGTGTAATTGGAGCAACCCACCGTTTGAAAATGGTGGCAAAGCTCAGCTTTGTATATTGTTTCCTAAAGTATATTAAAAATAAAAAAGAAACTATTGCTACTACAAAATAAACGTGACTTTTTCTTTGCTTAAAAACAACAAAAATAGTGATGGCAGTACTAGTTTAATATTTGCGGAGGAGTATATGTTACCGTAGCTTGTTAAATAAGAAGGATTGTAGGTGATGGATTAAAAAAAAAGAACTTGATGATAAAGGTGTTGACATGTCACGCTACATGTTTTGTTCGTACAAAACACTGTCTTTCAGCACCAGAAACATTACTTGATTTTTTTTGTTGTTTGCCTTGTCTCATGTTGAATGGGCTTAGACTGATTTTTCAAAGCAGTTCTTAACCAGTAGAAGCTGAGTGCTCTGTCCTAACAAGACGTTGCAAATGGAACAAGTTGAACTAACTAAAAATACAAAATCAGAAATCAGGACAGATTAACATGTAATTGTTCCTCACTTTTTAACCTAGTATGTGCTGCTGTGTTTCACATCATGCAAATGTTTGGTTTTGCTCAGAAATTGGGAACAGAATAATCTTGAATGAATTAATTTTAACATACATTGTTTCTGCATTTTTAGACACCCAAAGCCAAGTGGCAGAAGGCTTCCTGAGGCTCTCATATTTGCCTAACGTCCTGTCTTGTGTAATGCTCGTGGTCTTGAGGTTGCCCAGGCATAGGGAAATAGCACATGAAATGGATGGAAGTACAGGTGATCCTTCACCCATGGCTGTCCTTAGTTCTGGTATTTTGCTGTTCAGTTGCTGAGACAAAGGTGGTTCTGTCTTAATAGATGTGCTGGGTCTATTTTCCACGAGCTTTGTTTCCTTTTGATTCATGTATTGCGCTCTTACTAACATCCTGTATCCGTGAGCTTCACAAGTTAATTTTGTTCTGTAGAAAATTACTTTGGATTATTTTTTTTAAATTTCTGGTTTGAATTAATTTTCTTACACACTTAGGTGCTGCCTGTTGATCTTACTGTTTTACAGAAGAGGCTCTCTTCCAGCCTGAAGAGCGCTAGTCTGTTTTATCACATGAAAACTCTCCTAATGTATGAACGGTCACAGATAATTTGGGAGTAACAAGGATTAACATGCTACTTGAACCCTGTAAAAATTCGTGCTTACGTATACATACATCACAGAGATGCACACTCTCTTCGGGGGATGTCCTCCTTAACGGAATAAAGGCTACTTGGTCAGCATCAAGTGGCATACTGAAAGCTTGTTGGCTTCTGTATTTGCTCACCCTGCAATAGCTTTCCTCCCCCATCCTCCACACCCTTCCAAAGCCTGGAGCTGTTCTTAGCTGAGGAGAGACAGCTTGCCAAACTTTCACCAGCATCGGGCGAGTTGGGGAAGAGGATTGCAGGCACTGCTTTAAAGTAGACATTAACCAAATGGCAGGGTCTGGGTTAATGTCCTTCAAAATGGCTTCACTAACATACAAATGCAATTTTGGCCTTATGTGTGATCTGGAGACCCTTTTTGGTGACATGTAGAAGCTGGCCCTCTCTATATTGCTTGAGGCGGGGAAAAAGCCCAGATTTTTCTCCTTTCTATCAAATCTCTCTCTGAAGCTGGACAACAAAGAAATGAGCAGGTACACTGAGACCCGTTTCTGCATTACTGACTTACCATTTGTTATCCATCCCTTTCAAACGTAGTTGATGTTTAACGAAAGGGGCTCGACTGGATCATTCTACACCTGCACGTCAAATCAAATGAATTTCCACTGGGGAAATCTTGTTTTCTTCCTAGGCAGGTGTTCAGAAAGTGTTTATTGGAGTTGGGGGACATGTTTTCTATATTAATTACTTGATCTGGTGGTCAAGGAATAGCGATGAGAAACCGATGGAAGAACTGTTGTTGCATGTGTTGCTTTTGGTTTTCCTGTTATGCATGTGCTAAGCAACTATTTCATGTAATAGAACAATGGTCTTTAGAATTACTTGAGAAATTGGCTGAGTCTGCACAATCATACTGCATGCAGTGCAATTGGGATAGTATTTTATCATCTGTGGTGGCATGCTCAAGGAGGGGCTTGATCCAATGAGAAAACCACATGATTATCCAAAGGACTCCCATGTGTGATGCTTTTACAGTTGTACTAGGGGGGGTTTTGGGGGGCTGGTTGGGGTGAGGTTTTTTGTGGTTTATTTTTTTAACTATTGAGGCCTCTTGATATCTTTGAAGGTCTGTGTGTTTTTTTCATTGGCCTAGAGCGTAAAACACTGGCCAGCTGCTCAGCTTTGGTCAAGTTTCCCTCCTTAGACTGATCTCTTGCAGTGATGTAGTGTCTCCTCTTCAGGCTTGTTTTACTAACTGTATCTCCTTTGGTAGGAGTGTCTCACCTTTTTGTGAACATTGGTGCTGTCTTTACTGTTGCGACTAAAAACATATTCAGAAAGGGTATATAATGGAGTCCGGAGAGAATTACAAATATTTCTGTTCCTTTTTGGAACAGCCGCATTGCAAGAGTTTCCCCAAAGATACTTGAGAAAATACTGGGTAGTGATGCCATGCCTCCTAAGCCTATGGGTCAAAGGAGACCGTATCATACTGTCACCCTTTCATTCCAGTGTCAGCTTGCCTATGATGATATCCTGAGGACTTGCCAAAGCAGAGTCCTTCGTTGCTGCGAGTTTGGCTGCGGTAGCCAATATTGCATATTCTGCTGCAAGGAAGGAGTGATCTGCCCTAAGCATCACCCTGCAGCTGTGCCTTGGGGGTACTCACGAGTCAGCTGTGCGTAAGGGGCAGTCACTTACTCTAACCTTAATTTAACATTTCACTACTATACATATAGTTAAATTTCAAGTCTATTCTTGGAATTAGGAGCTGGATTTTTCTGTGACTACGTCATCCCTGTTGCTGTTCCTAGAATAATATTCCATCCTCACCAAAACACAATCTCATTTACAGATGTAAGATGATAATGAGGCAATTCTGGATGTTTTAAAAATACTGCCTTGACTTTTGAAAGTTTCCTGCAGAGGAATATTCTGAGCTAAAGTGCCATCTCATTGACGCTAGCACTGCTCTTCTGGCCATAATTACTGATTAATGATATGTGTGGTTTCTTTTGTGTTTTATTTTGGTTTTCTTTTTTATTTTATATTATTTCAGAAGAATCAGAGCTTTTGATGTAGGAGGAATTTGTTTCTTTGCCCAGTCTAACTTCTTCTTTGGCAGGTTTGTTTTTTTTTTTCTTTTGCAGTTAGTCAAGCAAAAGCTTTCATTTCCAACTGAGATCCCTATATATGTTGACTTCTTTTGCAAAGAAAATTGTTTTCAACTGTGATACAGTTTTGGATTCCAGTTAGATCACTCTTTTCAGATATCTGTTAAGTTCCTCTGTCTTCTCTCTCTTTGGTCTCCTATAACAGGCATTTGGAACGATTCGGTCTTTCATAGCTGTAGGCGCCAGCTCTATTCTTCTAACCTTCCTGGATGCCTGTGCTGCTGCTGCTGCACTGATTTGGCTGGAATTGTTCCTAGAAGATGCTCCTTGCTACAGATTTCTGTATTTCCCAACCATGGCTTTCTGTTTGAAGATCCTGTCTGAGGGAAAGGACTGATGTAGACTTTCTACCAACTAGGGCTCCAGCTAGCTGAGGATCCGGAAGTCATGAAGCACTTTTCTCCTCCCTAATAAACACACTAGCCCATCTGATTTGGGACTTTCTAGAGAGCAAACTGTCAGATTTTGTCTCCCATGGGAACTAGTAACATCCTGGCAAGTCCCGTTGCATCCTGGACAGGTCCTGCCTGGAGCTGCTGGGTTGTATGGCAGCTGTACTACATGGTTCCATATACCAGACTTTGCACACCAAGTTTGCAAACATGGCTTGAACAACCTTATCTTCCCAGCAGTTAGTCAATACATGTGGCAGTATTTTGTCACCTTCTGTTAGTCAGATGTGCCAGAGAGCATTTGCCAAGGGATGCCACCTCCGTCTGCATGCAGCACCACATTCAAAGATGAGTCCTTTCGCTCTGGCTTGAAATCTCAGAATTTGGGCTGAGTGAGAAGTGTGCATTAATACAGCGAAGCTCAGAATGCTTGGTTATGCTTATCTTCCTTTTTACTGTATGTTACAAGAAAATTCATCCAATTAATCATGGATAATACTTTCACAGTCATCTGCACCAGTAGCTAGCACGGTGCAAGTCACTTGAATTGATGTGCTCCCTTTCTTCCTCCCAAATTTCTAAAGTTGGCACATGGAGGTTTGTTAGCGTGTTGCCTTTCAGAGATCTGAACAGCTTCCTTCTCCTGCCTGGCCAGGCATATTTGCTGTTAAGATCTTACGTGCTTCTCTGTCCAAAAATCTGATTGGATCTTTCTTCAGCGTAATTGGGATGCTGTTGGAGTTTCACTGGAGTTCCTGTTCTTCTGCTAGATGCGTCCTCATTAGCAGCAGAAAGCTTGTGTACTGGGGAGAGTTATTTGGCAAATTGACCGAAGCCCATAGCAGATGGTGCTACAGAAGGTGAATGTGTTGTCAGCAAGCCTGGACTACTTGATGGAGCCAAGGGGCTCTGATGTCCGTCAGCTCCATCCAGGTTCCTTTAGCTGCTGCTCTGCATACTTGGAATAAAGGCTTTCTCTTTCTTCCACATTTTGAAAGGTTTAATTGAACTTTTTCTTCTTGTCGGGGATTCAATTCCACAGTGAGTCTTCTATCATTTTTTTAAATGGGAAAGCTTATTAAATCCCTGACAGCATGTCCCTGTCTTCAATTGCTAAATAAAACTGCCTTTCTGCTTGCAATAACGTTGCAAGCATGGATAACTGAAGCTCTTGATACTATTCTTTTTTTTAGGATTAAAAATTCACAGAGTTCACTTTGACCTAAGGTGGTATCCAAATTTCACTTAATTAAAAAAATAAAATAATTAATTTGCTGTATATTTTGTTCTTGTGTCCCCTGGCATCTCTTCACCTGAAGAGTTAGACGGGGGGTGTGGTGTGTGTGCGTGTGGAGTGCGTATTTGTAACACACAGTGATACGACAAGAGCTTTAAGGAGTCTCATTTGCTTCCGAGTTGGTTCATGGAACAAATTGCTCCTTGAGGGTGAGGCTTCACACAGTGGGAGAGCTTATCTGACGTCCAGCTCCCTGCAAAAAGAATAGACCCTTATTGCTTCCCTGCTCCCGGTGAGGCGCTCTTGTCGAGTCCTTTTTGCCAACCCTGAAACAGTTCAGGGAGCAAAGCCCCAGCAGAAACCTGCCTGGTAAGCGTGTCTGCTGACTTCACAGGCTGAAGAGGCTCAGACCAAGGGTAAAAGCAAGGGCAGGGCTGACACCTTCTGGCACTGAAGGGCAGGTCAGACTAGCTCTTGGGGCAGCAGTAAGCCCAAATGGTAGAGTAGATGCTCATATAACTCCGATGTCTGCGTGCAGAGAGAAGGGCTGGGGGGGGGCATGGAGGCTGCTCTGAGTTAGGCATGTTTTTCTGGAGTTTGGATGCACGTATTTCACCTCAGTGAATGTTTACCTACTGTGCAGCTGAACAAATTCCTAAGAACCAAACTGCCCTATTAACTGCTACATGAATTTTCAACTAAGCGTGCTCTCTAATATATTTAAAACAAAGCACCCATCCCAAAACAAACAGCACGTCTTAAGAGGTTTGGAATACGAATGGAGGAGTGTCTCCAAGGAGATGCTATTCCTCTTCAACTGCTACTCCCTGCTAAACTAACATTGAGCCGCTATTCTCACCCCGGATGGTTTCTTTAGATACCAAACCTCTCTCAAGAATGAGGGAAAAAATCAGCTCAGCTGTCCTCACCTGCCATCTGAGGAGTTTGGAGTGTTTCCAGAACATCTTGGTTGTTCCATGAAGATTTTGCAGGCTCCCCTGCGGGAGCCTCATGAGCATGCATGTGTCCTCGCTGCGGGTCCCGAGCAGCCTGCCAGGCTGGGGATCTCCCACGGTTTGCGGGCCAGCTTAGGTGCTTGGCAGACCTCTGCCTTGTGCCGATACACAGAGAGATGCAGGCTCTTTCTCTGCGTGTGCTTTCTCTCTCTCTCCAGACGATCTGCCTCGCTTCTGTGGCGGCTGAGGCTGTTGGGTGCCTGCTCGGGGGAGAACACAGCATCTGAGCTGGTCCTGCGCTGCCCCCAGCTCGGCAGAGACAAACTAGTGCGTGGCCTGGTAGAAAGCCTCTGCTTCAGCTGGTGCTTCTTTACTCAGCTGGAGTTTTTAGTGCTGTAGTAGCTTAGGAAGCTCTAAGGTGCAGGAATCTTTCTGGCACCCACAAGGAATCCAACCCTGGAGGGTCAGAGCAAGAGAACCACCAAAATGAGGGTTCAGAAAAGCATGGCAGATGTCAGCCATCACCTGAACGGCATCGAGCGCTGTTACTCTGGCCAACTTGGGTCTAATTTTGGCAATGCCAGGCCAGGCCCCTGTTCCTCTGGAAACCGGGTTCTTTTTGTTTAACATGCATTTTTACTATTTTGGGGGCTCTGATATCCCACCTAGAATAATCTTTGGTAAAATCTCCTAAATCTCTAGCTAAGATGGATGGCTTTCTCTGTTAGTTGCTAATATATCTGAACTTGTTTAATTGTCTAGTGCCCAGTTTCAGTACTGATCATCCTTGATCAATATAAGCTTAAGTGGAGTTTATTTGTTAGGTGTAGATTTCTGACTGATTTTTGCCTGAAATAGCAGCCATTATTCCAAGCTACTTGGGATTAGAGTTATAATTTGGAATAGTTTATTGAACAGAAAGCAACATTTTGGTAGGTGGTTCACAGGAGTTTGCTATGTGCTTTTGCAGTTTCACATGACTGATCTTCATGGCATCGGTAAGGCGTAATGGTGCTCTGCATTTCACAAAAAAACTATCTTGTGTGGTGGAGAATGGGATGATAAACATCATCCCTGGACAGTACTTAGTAAAGGACTTTGCTTCAGGTGTGCTATAGATTGATTATTCAGCATTTTGTAGTCTGAAAACAATTTTCCATTATCATGCATTGACACAAATAGCTGTTACTATTTTTAGATAAGCTATTCATATCACAAGAAAAACTTCTGTTCACATACAGTGTGTCCAGCCATGGGCACTAGATTTTGGAGGATCTAGTATGAAAACATAGAGATGTAGAGAGGCTTAAACCTACTTCAGGCTTGTGCAGTTATACAAGGTTTTAGATGAGGACCACCTAAAAGAAACCTGTCATTAAGTTCTTCTTAAATAGGCATTTTAAAAAATCTTGTATTTTTAATGACATGCTACTCTTTTGTACTACCTTGTTGAACTCGGGTGGGATTTGGATTATTACAAGAGTTTTCACAAGGGAAATTTTGTTAAACACATTTTTTCAGCAGTGGCTTCCCTGGCTGACAAGTAGAAATATGAATATAACCTCATATTTTGTACCTCTTCATAGTAGGGGTTATGAATTTTTTCTCTTTAGAGCGGGAGGGATTAATTCACTCACACAGTTACTCAAGAGAGAATTTCTGCCTGGGAATCTAATGTAGTTGTGATGTACTTTTGTAATGCATTGATCTTTTTCTGTATGCATCAAGCAAAGCATGAAAAAATGAGGAATGTCTTAATAAACAGTGTATCCTACACCCCCTAAATTCAGAAGAAGCTGTGAGAATCTATAAGTTTCCTGAGGGGAGGAAAATGTTAAAAATTAAATAAGATCTGTCTGTCCGTTTTGTTGCACACTTGAATTCTGTGCAGGCTTGAAGCTTTCAATAAAGTTGGATTCAATTTCATTAAATACCATCTTTTCTGTGTGCTTTTCCATTTTGTGGAATTTCCTGGGATGAGTGACAGCGCATTTGTGAATTACAGGAAATAGTTTTAACTGAATCTGCTTTTCAGATTAATCTAAAACTCAGATATTATTAATGCATTTTAATCAATGCAGAAGTAGGCTGCAGTGGCTTTAAAGAGACTTCCCTGAACTGGGAAACCAGTCTGCTCATTTTGCCCATTTTGAACAATCCATGTAATTTTATTTGAAATGTTACACTTCCTTTTTAATATCTGAGGCTTGTTTCATTTCCCACCTCCACTTTTACATCTCTTAAGATCATTACTACGCCCTGTGGCAGTGAATCTTCATTGTCAGTCACGGATTGTCCCCTCTTCAGGCCATGTAATAGCCCGCGCTGAAAGTGTCTTGCTGTGCTATTTCAGTCATGCAGTTTCTCTTCTTCCAGGTAGGATTTTATCATTCACTGCAATCTTACGACCTTCATGCTGAAGTTTTGACTGTCATAGCCTCATCTTCCTCTGCCTAATTTTGTTTCCCTGCTGCCCTTCACCTCCTTTGGTCACTGTCTCGTAAAAGCCAAGGTCCTTCTGTTGTCTAAGGGCAATTCCCTTATTCCCCCTCTGGTTACATCTCTTGTTGAGTACTTGGTGGACAGCATGTATGTTAGTCTTTAAGGAAGGTTCCTGCTTCCCTTGATGAATGTCAGCTGTCAGTGCTCATAGTCAGAAACCAGCCCTTGGTTCTCTGCACCTGAAACCTCATGGGCGGCACCAGAAAAGTTCCCTGTTAGGCTGAAGCCAGCAGGAAGGGCAGTGGGTGCCCTGGGGTGGTGGGTGCCGCAAGGTCTCGGTGCTTTGCTGGTGACCAGACATCACAGGGGATTGTTCTTGGGGCTGATACACAGTTTCCCCTTCTCTTCACCACCCACACCTTAATTGTATTTGCATGGTATTTCCCAGAAGAGAGCACACAGATGCTCGTTTTGAGGTCAGTTGAACTTCTGCAGTTCTTGACCAGACACAAACCCCACCAGCTCCCTCTGGAAAAGCTCCATCTTCTTCCAGTGCTACAGCTGGTTTCTTGTAATCAGAGCCCCAGGGAACCCAAACTTTTTCCTGATTAAAGCTGAACTGAAGACATAAGGCTGGGTGAAAAACTGAATGTGTTTCATGACTTTTTTTTTTGCTGCTTGTGAGTCTTAACTGTTATCTCAGCTGCCGTTGTACCATTCCTGCAAAAGATGTTTTAGGGAATGGGATTTCTAAAGGGTGCTTCTTAAAAATTAAAAAAAAAAATTAAAAGTCAGTACTTTGTGTAAGAATTCCTTCGGTGCACAAGGGCTTGCAGCACCGGGAGGGAAGGGTGATGCTCTTGCCTGCCGTTGGTGTTGAGCCTCAACTTTCCTCCTCAAAGTGCTCATCCAAATCTGCCCCCAGAGACTCCAGCCTCAGCTACTGTAAAATAATGGCAAGCAAAAGCCTGTTAGGAAGGAGCAGGGCTTTGGGTACTTCTACATCAAGCTGGAAAAGATGCTTGATCTTAAAGCCTGTGTTCAAATTGGTTTTGCAGGTTAGTGCACTTTTTTTTTTTATCCCTTTGATTCCCTCCCTTCTCAGCTGACATAAACAGAGTTTATAATGTAAAATATAATAAAAATATAATAACAGCATTTGCTAAAATAACAAAAGGATCCAGCCATGTTAATTGCTATTGTTAATTGAGCGGAGCAGATTACGCCATTTTGCAATGACTGCTGATTTCACCAGGGCTGCCCCGGCAGTGTGGCTCGGCCCTCTGTCTGGATGCTTCTTCTTTCAAAAATTTGATATACTTGGAGACACAATTGGGAAATTACTGGGAAAAAAAACAGTTTTCATGTTGGTTGTTTTTATTCTAAGTGTTGACACATTCTGTCCCTCCAAATCTCGGTGATTAAGTGAGGAGGCTTCTGACCCTGGAGATGACAAATAAATTCACTTGGTTTGCCAAACTAGAAATGGAGTGTCTTGTGACGAGAGAATGGTGATGAATTTTTTATGCCTCCCCTAGCCTTGTTCTCTCTGCATCAGTCTGCTTCGCCGCTTTCATACGTGGCAAAGCCGCTTTGTTCCCTTGATTGGTGGCCTTGCATTTCAACATGCAAGACTGCAGGAGCAGTGTGCCTGGGTTGGCGTACCCAACCCTAAACCCCAGTGAACCTGGAGGTCACCGTGCGATTCCAAGACTTGCTTCTACCTGGAGGGACAGGACTTGATCTTGCTTCTCTTTTCACTCCAGGGTCTTAAGACTCTCCAGCATCAAGCCCAGAGAAGGGAAGCCATCATCTTATTTCTCCCAAACCACCAAACTGAGAATATGTTAACTCAGTGTCACCGCTGATGGAAGGCAGATCTGAGCAGCTCTGAAATGGCAAGGTCCTTTGGTACCTGCTTCCCTCTGGTCACACACCCTTCTGGTCCATTTGCTCTCCTGTAGTGGGAGTAAGGCAGAAAACATGCTCCAGGCGCAGTGCTTGCCCTTCAGAAACCCCAGAGGATGCAGTAAAAGGACAGGAATCAGTCACCCGGGACAGGCCTGCCCTCCTCCCAAAGAAATGCAGCTTGACTTCCAGCTGACCTTCAGGCTTTTACAAGCTTAAAGAGAGAGAGTTACAGAATTGTTAACAGCTATTTTATTACACTTACAGATTGCGTGAGTTGCGTTTTATTGGAACGCGGCACTTGGCAGGTTCTGCATTTGGCTGCAAGGGGAAGTTGAAGGGCTGTGGTTACTCTGACATGTTAACCCCCTGCTTCCAGCATCTCCTGCTGTGCTAAGCTAAGCCCAATGCTTGGGCACAGCTGCAACCTCTTTCATTACAGAGGTGCCATGCCGAAAAACATGTGTGAAGCTAGTAGTTTCTGGACCACGAGAGGATATACCATGGGGTTGAAGGTATCTAGGGATGGGAATACTTTTTGATAACAGTGCCATATACTAATGCTATGGCTTATTGCTTACCTTCGAGGAGAGGTGATGCTGTTTGGGACCTTGCAGGGTCAGGTTCCAAAGCTACTTTCTTCCAAATGTTTTTTGAATAAAAGCTCTACACAGAGCAACACCACCTAAGAAAGAAAACCCTCACCTTCCTTTTTCTTCCACGGGCACCATTTTGCAATCTGTTTTTTTTTAATTGAAGCTTGCAGTAATCATTCACATAATAATGCCTTAAACAGTGGGAAAAGGCTTGTGCTGAAGGCATTCTGTGTAGTAAGAAACTGAAGTCTCGGTAGGTAGAGTGTGGCAGTGTTCAGCCTCTCTCGGGGTGAGGCCCTGGCTCCTGCTGGCACTCACTGGAGGTGCTTTCACAGTGCAAAGCTGGTGAGAAAGGGGGACTGCAGGCTGCGTGACTCCCAGAAAGATATTTTCACAGGGTGTTTTGATTCTTGGAGACGAGCAGCTATGTGGGGATTCCTTGTTTCTTGAAGAAAGGTTAATATGTGCTTTTGAAAGTGTGTTGATGAATACCCATACAGGGTATAAAGTGGGACTGTCCCCTTGGGCCTTGCGAGGCGGCTCTGTTTTCTTGGATGTTTCTTCTCATTTAGCACTGCTTGTTGCTCCATGACACCAGCTCCCTGCATTTCTAAGCGTCCCTTGCTTCTTAGAGGGCTGCATAAGTTCATTTTACTGCAGACCTTAGCAATCTGGGAGGCAGAAAATTTGGACAATAGGATGGGAATGCTGTGACTGCCTGTTCTCTTTGCTCTGCTCTCTGGCCTGATTTTGCATCTATCTGTCTTCACGAAGGAAGAGGCCCTGGCAGCTCCCACAAGAGATGGGATGTTGCAGCCTGTTTTGCTAGTCCCAGTGTATATTGGAGGGAAGACAAAATCTGTTGACCAGCCCAGCCTGGCAGCACAACCAGAATGATGCAATAAGATGATTAAGAAGTCTAATTGTTTGATTTTAATGTGAGAATCAAGACTTGGCTCCTGTATATTTGACTTCCCAAATGTGCTTGGACACAGGCTCGTCTCTCTGCCAAAATACCTCCACTGTACCATAAGTCCATGTCTAGCATTAAGAAAACATTTTCCTGAGTGTGACCTGGGTGGAGATCCTGTCCGTTACCTGTTCATTCGTGGGTCAAATGTAGCCATGCCATAGCAGCTAACAGGACCACAAGGGTCTTCTGTGGCTTTGGGTTGTGCCAACAGTTGATCAATGCTCAAGCTGAGTAAAAACTCACCTAGACTTGGGAGGAATTGTGGGAATGGTCCTCATAATTTTAGTTGTGAATAGGAAATAGTTGCTTCTGAGTCCCAAAAAGGATTTGGGGCATTTCAGAAACAAGGAAATGGTCCTTACTCTGCATAGCCCAGTCTGTTATAAAACAAGATGCACTGACAGCCACTAAAAGTACTGGGAAAGGAAGGAGGAAGCTACTGTGATAAACAGGTATCTTAGCTTGATTATTATTCAGTTTGAGCCTGTACCTGCAATAACTTAGCATGTCAGATGAATTAGCTTTTCTAAAATTCCCTCTATCATTTGCTCCTCCAAGGGAACAGCAGGAGCATGCACGTAAGTCATTAATTTTGGGGTAGATTTCCTAATCTAAGCATGCTGACCACACATGCCCATGTAGCTTTATCTAAGGTACCCATCGGTGACATCTCTATGAACTCCTTTCACTTTCCTATCCTGCCCCCAGCAATCCATCCCTCTGAGAGCTCAGCACTTCTGAGGTCCCAGGTCCTGCAGTGGAGGTACCAAAAGAGCAGTGTTGGGTACCATGGGGAACTGTGGAAGAACCATTACAAAATATTTTCAGTGGTATGTTCAAGGCAAAAAAAAAAAAAAAAAAAAGAAGAGTTTCTGGAGAGGTCAAAAAATGTGGAGGCTTGACAGAAGTCTCTTGACTTAAATACGTAGGAACGCTTCTTTCAATGTTGAGATGACATTGAGACACAAACTTGAGTCATGTATTCCTGTTTCTTTGGCAATGGTTTTAAAGCACCAACTGATAAACACAGTTTGGAAATGGCCCTGTTTTGGTAAGCTTGACACTTGGCCACCTATCCATGTTTGGGCTACGGAGATGTAACCTTGATCTTAACCCAGTCCGGAGAATGGAGAAATTTGGTGGCCTCAAATACGTCAAAGCATGAACTGTCTGAAGAACTGACTGTAAAGAAACACAGGGACATAGTTACCGTCTTTTTCATAACGTTCAACACAGAAAGAACCAATCTCATTATGTTTTCAGATATATTGAAAATAGACAATACGTGTTCAACTGGATAAGAAAAATAGCTAAAATAACACAGATGAAAACTTTTACCTGCCTCTTTTTGAATGTTAGTGTTTTTAATGCTTAACACACATACTAACAGCTAACAAAACCGATGGCATGGATGCTGAGGAAAAAAAATGTTTTTCTGAAATATTTGGCTTCTTTTACCCATATGCAGGTGCCTACTTAAAGGAGAGACCAGCTCACCTAAGTGAATCTTAGCTCTCTTTCTAACAAGACAGTCTTGTAGTGAAAAAAGCTGATCTCTAGAATTGGTGCAATTAACCCGATTTCTCTTGTGAGACAAGCTGCACTGGCAGCCAGAAGCAATACCCTTGTTCAGAAACAGATGAAGGGTTTTTGTTGTGGGTCATGATGCTCCTCCTCTACACCTGCTTTAAGACTCTTTCTCTTTTAGTCTTTCCAGATCATGAGAAAACTGGTCTGACTGCGCTGAGTTTATAGGGAATCACAGCACAGCCACATAATCCCTCCAGCCACAGCCATCTGCTGCTGCTTCTCCAGCTGTGTTAGTTTAATGAGAGGTAGCATTTCTGCCCTCTTTTTGCAATTAGGTTGCAAAAGAGAGCAGGACGCAGCCAGACTGGGAGAGGGTTTCTGAAGCCTCAGCCGCAGCAGCTGAGTGAATAGGGGGCAACAAACAGGAGTTTCACACAGTTAATGTCTGGGGCTGGGTCACAGTCTGGGAGGTAGGAACAATGAAAGACAGAGCTGCTGGAGCTGAGATCTTCCTTGACTTGCAGCCATGAGGCCCAGGCCCATATGGTCACCATAAACATGCCATGCTTCAGCCCAGATCCCGGCCTGGGTTACCAAGGGCTGAACTTCACATTTTTCTGCTGGTGAGGGTGAGGAGAACAACGTCTTCCAGTGTGGAGAGTAGTGCTCGGGAAACTTACGTAGAAGCAGACTGCAAGAGCTGGGCAAGGAAATGCCACATGGAGACAGGTCCATCATCCCAAAGACCCAGACAGGGTGGATATAGAGGCCTCTAAAGGACAAAGCTAGGAAGTTGGAGGTTTGCAGCAACATTGCTAATGGGAGAGGAAACACTGCTCTGCAAAGAGAGAGCAGTTCACTGCTTTAGTGGTTGTACCTGCTCCTTAGGGAAGAGTAACTAGATCTTTGCCCGAACACAAGGTGAGGACCGAATGTCATTGATGCGGAAAGAAACACCACATACCTTAACCTCTGGGCAATTTGTGGCTATTACACCAAAGAAGATATATAGTATAGAGTTGGCAGCCCTTCCACTGCTTTTACAGGGGGTTACTGGCTCTATCAGTGATGACAAAAGGGGGGGAGAAGGAGTGTTATGGCTGTACGTGTTTTCTGCAGGCTGCCATACCAGCAAAATCAGGTGGACGTTGCCTCTAAGCAACCAACAGTGTCATCTAAAGCACAGAGCATGATGGTCATGGAGGGCTATAATCATCTACGTGTCTGCTGGGAAAGGATGAGTGGGATGCAGAGTGGCAAGAAATTCCAGTGCTTGTTGCCATGAGTTTCATACATATATGTGTATATTCCTACCTATATGAATGAGATGGAAAATGAATTTTTTCCACCTTCTTTATATATAAAAATTAAGAAATAAATTCTAGGTTTGCGTCTAACCAGTAGAGCAAAACAGGTTGAGTGTGAAGATAAAAGGTACTCTTTGTACTGCTCAGGAATACAAAGTGAGAGAAGAGCAAAGTAAAGACAAAAGTCTTGAGTAAAATAAGAATTAGTAGCTAATTTTAGGGAGGAAGCCTAAAGTAAAAAGAAGTTAAGCAAAACCAGTAATTCCTTTAACTAATCATTTTTAAAATTGCTAAGGGCACCAAAATAAGTGGTTCCGGCATGGATAAATAACAGAAAAAGCAGTAAGAGGCGATACCAGCTAAAATGTGATCTCTTTTTTCACAAGGTAGGAGTGTACAGGAAGTTAAAAGTTGGTTTCTGGAAAAACATGGGATGAAACTCATCGGTGAAAAGAAAAAATGTGCGCATTCAGTCAGGAGAGCCTATTGCAGGAACATGGCTGGGGAGCAGCTGCTGGGGGAGCTGCCTGCAGAAAGTACATTGCAGGTTATCCGAGAGTCTGTCCCATGGATCACGAGCTGAATGTGGTCACTGGTGGCCTATCTGTCTAACATGGCTTGCCTAGTGATGCTAGTCTTCCCAGACTCCCTCTCTCTAGCCAGCGGAGTCTCCTCCTACAAAGACATTTGGACGGCCTTAGCTAGACAACTACTCTGAAACATCCTCTAGAGCAGCCTTTATGTTCGCAACACAGAGATTGGCGTCTTTGTTAGGGAATGGTTTTCAGGATATGTCCCACTGTGTTGCTGTTGCAGAAAGTTGCAAGCTCAGAGGTATGAACTATGCTCTAGTTTGCAAGATACACAAAATCAGGCAAAGAGGTTTCCTTGCTCTCCTCAGTGCGAGGAGAGCCTGAAGCGTAGCGTGATGTCCGTATTTGTAGACTGCAGTCTGGAAAGAGCCTGGAGGAGAACAAGGACAATCATCTCCAGAACCTGCCAGAGGGACCTGAAAAAAACAGGGGTAGTTTAGTCTGGGGAAGCCTAAGGGGGAAAAAGGGAAACATGCAATGTGCAAGTCTTCAATTATATAGAGGACTGTTGAAAGAAGAAGAATGTGTTCTGTGTCCTTGGCAGGTAGTACAAGGAATAAGCAGCTTAGGCTGCACCAAGGAAGACTTGGGTTGCTGTTTATAGTAAGATACAGTAAGTAAAGGACTGGGGAGAACTGCGCTGGAAAGCTGCGGGGCCCCTGCACTGGGTGCCAGTGAAGAGCATGTGGGACAAGTATCTGCTGTAGGCAGAAATGATCCTAGTCTAGACAAGGAGAATGGCCTTGATAACCTTTTAAGGTCCTTCCTAGCCCTATTTCTCCACAGTTTTTTTTTTTTTTTTAAGTCGACCATTACTTTTATTTTTCCTTGGTTTTGAAGTGATAATGTATGCTGGGATACTTTATTGCTGCCTGCAGCTCTTTCCTTATAATTTCTGGATGATTAAAAATGAACTTTGAACATCTGTAGAATTTGATGGCTTCAATTTTGGATGCTGAACAAGTCTCGCACGTTATTTTATGTGCTGGAGTAGGAATCCAGTGTGGGGCAGGGCAGCATATTGTACAATTTAATGCTTTCTGAAGCTGAATTGAGAAATAAGGTTAATTTCTGTTCCTTTCCTCTATTCTTAAGGGCTCAGACAAGATGGCATCTGATGACTTCCACAGGGATATGGCTAGTACTTCCTAACGCTTTCTGGTAAGGGCAGTGCTCAAGAGAAAGCCAGAAGAGAAGGTCTTGTATATTGAGGTCTACTGAATTCCTGCAGTGTAGCACTCTGTCCACAGTACACTGCCTTTTGCTGAGGGAAAAAAATCTGTTGAAGGTGTGATTTTTCCAATGGGGATACTTTTATGAGTGTTACTGCTGGGTGTGCAACTTCACCAACTCATTCTGGCTGTAGGTGCTCCACAGCTTTCACCGATGACTTGCTCTGCTTCCCATGTCTGCCACCCTCAGACCTAGTTTTTAACCATCGCTCTTTGGTAATATATGAGTGTTTCTGTGGCAAAGAGGAGCTAGTGCCATCAAATTCCCCTGAAAAATCCTAGTCTTAATTGTTAAGGTTGGAAGAAATGAAAAACTCGTGAATGAGTTACTGTGCTTTCTGAATCAGCTGTGGGATTGTTCTTGGTAACGGTCCAGTGAAGTTTTATATTGCGATAAGAGCCGTGAGGGCTGGTGACAGAATTACGTGTTTCACAATTTATAGAGAATCAATTGCCATTTATTTCACTTGCTTCAGAGTTGGCATGTGCATTTCTATTCAGGATTGTCACCCGCACCACAGCTGAGAAGACCTGTGTCTTTTCATCTAAATCACAAGAATTAATCATTTTGGCTGTTTTCTGTACTGGGCTTTGGGGATCTTGTGGAAGAAACATGCTTTATAACCAGAGGGTATCTCCTGACATATTATCTGCTGATCCCCACTGGTTGCTGGTGGGAAGTCATTGCATACCACTGCGTTTTTAAGCAATCTGTGCTGAGGGAGTCTGAGGCAGCTGTGTAATTTTAAGGATTAAGGTAGGACCCTGGCACAGTTTCCAATTCCAGATTTCTGACAACCCCTTCTTTCAACACAAATGAAGTAAACCTCTGACACAAATGTAGTGTGGAGGACTGCTCCAGATGTGCCAGCAAAGAGGGAAGGAGCACGCTTTCTGAAAGAGCCATGTCATTTGTGCTTTCCTAATTATGTCATTGAAATCAGAAAGGAAAAAACTCAATCAGCCATGGTGAGATATTCCTCATCCAAGTGTTCCTGCAGGATGGTCAGGGATGGAGTAGGCACAGGGAGACTTGTTTTCTGGGCACAGTGAAAAATCCTGAGCTTGGCATGCTGGAAATAATGATCTGGTTTTGGAGCAAGGTATCATGTTTTGGGAATGAAAGTATGAGTGCTGTTGCAAAATTGCTAAGAAGGATGCAGAGGGCCCCTTTCCACAAAGAAGAGGGATCCTGACAGCACTGTCCTGCACAGGGACTGTCCCTGCAAGGCTCCTGCCCTCCTGTCATCAGCCAAACTTCTGTGCCCCAGACTGCAGGTGCATCTCAGCCTGTTCGTGCTCCCCCTGCACCCACTCCTTGTCCCCAGTTCTCCCCAGCACCTCTGCAGTGCCAGCTGGGCTCGTCAGCTTGTCAAGTTGCAAACCAGCAGAGAGGAACACGAGGACAATTTTTCACATGTGGATGTTGGGCAGTGCCAGTGCCTGTCAGTCAGCATGTCCTTAGCCTTCATTACCGCATCCCTTTTTCCTGGCACGTCTCACCTTGTTCCTTCAGCACGGTGCCAGGGCCAGCTTTTCTCACTGTGGGGTTCGTGCTTGGATCTGCTCACTGCTTTCTGCTCTGGTGGCTCATTTCTCGGCCTTCCTCCCTGCTAGCTTTTCAGGCTTCTCTCTGTTTTGGCCTGTTTTTACTCCATTTCACCTCATTCAACCTCTTAGTACATATTCCTGTTGCTACTTTCTAGCTCTATGTGTAAATACAGGGGGAAATAGTGTGAGCAAGAGGAGACGCAAAGGTGAGTTCAGGATTTGGGGAGGCCTGAGGAGCATGTCAGTAGGGACGATTTTGAGCTACTTTGGTGCTGACCATACATGAAGTGCAGAGGTTTACCTGGCAGCCCATCAGCACAGGGAAAGGTGTGGATAGTTCAGTCACTGCAATGTGCCCTGCAATGGAAAACAGCTTAAAGCTGGGAAGACAGATGCCTGCATGTAGCACCTGGGATTTGGAGCAGCCAGCATTGGCTGGGTGGGTTTTTAACCCTGCAAGAAGCAGGAGCCCTAATAACACTTGAGGTCAACTTTTAATCTGTGAGCTGTCCTCTTTTCTGGGTAGCTGCTTGGCAGTGCCTATGGCACAAAGTCTTCACAAAGTCCAGACTGGAACTCAGAAGAAAGAAAAAAGGCCACCTTGGCTTTGCAGCAAAAGAATCCAGGTGAGATCAGGTGAGTGCAGTGTGACTGTTCATAGGACACGCTGCATGCTGGCATCCTTGAGAAAGCCTTCCTACCATGGGTGATGTTTCTGGTGCAAATATCTGCTTTTAGTCTCAGCTGCTAGCCATTTGCTGCCACCTCTGCAGTATTTTCATCACTTTCCCCAGCCCCTCTGCTGAGGGTGGGGAGAATAACCCCAGCCTCACCCCAAGCACAAGGCTGGCATTAAGCAAGGAGCAGCCCTGGAGCCACGTGAAACCCTGGAGCCTTGCTGCTGCCCGGCATGCCTGTGCTGGCAACCCCCGCGTGACAGGGAAGCAGCCTGAAGTGGTATCACAGACAGCTTTACACGACACAGCTCCACAGCTGGCACAAAAGTCCCGGTATACATTTTCAATATATTTCTCCAGAGGGAATGAGGTAGGGGGGCAAGTTGCGAAGGCCAGGGGAGGAGTAGTTGCACAGAAAATCACTTAATGTAAGGGATGAAATGTGGAGTGGTCTGCTAACTCCCTGGGAGTGGTGGAAGGAGGAGGAGGTGTGCAGTACTCTGGAGGAAGGCTCATCTAGCCAGATGCCCAGCCTCCCGCCCGCAGCCCCTGAGCATCTTCAGCTGGTGCTGGCGTTGTTCTCATCTTTGTGAGTGACCTTCCCTTCCCCTTCTTCCCTATTTCTGTGTCTCCATCACTCTCCTACTGAGAATGACGCTTTTGCTTTAATGGTACAAAAATGTCATCTAGTGCATGCAAGGCAGCTGCGGGCGCCTGAGTGCCATCTCTGCCGAGGCAAGGGGGACAGGCAGAGCTGCTGGGCGGACAGGCTGAGAAATCCCGTGCCAGGCTCCTTGGGGCTGAATCGAGTGGCACCTCCCACTATTGGAAATAGAAGTGTTTCAGTTGGCATTTGCAACATGAATTAACTGATGTTGTTATAACCTGAGGGTTTCAGGAAGGGCAAAGAGATTGGGTCAAATGAAGCAGAGCTGGTTGGATGGGGCACAGAGGGCAGAGTTGGTGCCAGTGCTCCCCTGCGCCACCCCTGCTCTGAAAACAGCCCCTCACAGAGTCCTCCTTCCCTTGGCACAGAGCTTGAGTCCAGCTTTATTTATGGCAATGCAATTCAGATGAATATAACCTGTATTTATTTAGAAAGGCAAATATCTAGGGCTAACAACAGGGACGCTAATTAATGCAGATTGTTGTGTCTGATTTTTGTCATGCTAATAGCCAGTCGCTAAGTGTTCAGCAGCAGTTTCCCTTAATTTAGCTTCTAATACTCACCCTTCTGTTACTCCCCTGGTTAGAACAAGATGAGTTTAAAATCTGCACTTAGGAGGGAAAAGGACATTCTTATGTGCATTATCAGTCTTCCTGCCGGGCTCTCCAAGCAACGCTAGAGACACACCGAAAGTCAGGCTGAATGTGTCTTTAAAGAGATTGGTATAGTTTTGTTTCATTAGGACTCTGATAGCGAAGATAAAAGTGAGAACTAGATTATGATTGAATTGATTGAAAAAGGAGGTGGTCACAGACGTGCCACATGGAGCACACGGTCCTGCCTGCCGGGGTAGGGGTGTGCGGCAGACAGGGCAGCAGTCACAGGCAGCCCCGTGCTACCTCCCATCAGTATCAAAAGCAAAGAAGGTAAGACAAAACAGTTGGCCAGCACATTGGCAGTCTATGGCAGGCTGGTATATTTGCTGAAGGCCACAATTCAGCCTCTTCATTGCTTTTGGTAGGTAGGAGCTTTATCTTCACCGCCCAGCTCACTTTGGCTCCTGAACTGCAACAAAGCCACTCTCACTACCTCCTTTTTACAACTTTGTTCTGTCTATAAACAAAAAGAAGGAATAATAAGTGAAGGAAAACTGTTCCCTCCCTAAATGTGTGGCAGTAGCGAACACAAAAAAGTGGAAGAGCAGCATGTTGGAGGTACAGCAGAGGAAGGCAATGGCAGCCTGGAGAAGGCAAGCACCAGTTGCGTTCTGCAGCATGGAGATGTGAAGCTGGAGGCTGCAGGTAAGGCTTGGCTTGGCGGTGGCTGTCTGGCAGCACTGGCGATGGGGCTCTGGGGCTCTGGGCAGCACTTTCCCACTCCCCACCTCCAGCATGTTTAACTCTCATGTTTCACTACTGCCTTGTAAGCCTTTACCTGTGGGGAAGACCTCAGTTTAACGTCCCACTCTGCTATATAACACTCTGCATTATGAAGGATGCTCTGAGAATAATCAGGACTGCTTTCGTACTCTGGGGCCTCTTAATTTTGATTTTAGTTCTATGCAACTCTCACATGTCTTGCACTATTCCCTTTAGTGGTTATAAAAACATAGGGGCCACATTTCTTCCCCTTTCCAGGATTATCAGCTCTCTTAACTCATCTGCCCAGCTCCCTCTCTGCCTCTTGGCCCTGGACTGTGAGGAATTTGAGTTTCTGTTCCACTTGGTATCACTTTCTGCCAACACTCTGCTTCCCTCCACCTATCCTTTCCTCTGCCCGATCTGCCTTTGGTCTCGCGGTGCTCCTACAGATGAACCCCTTGTGGCATCTCAGGATGTTCCTGGCAAGAGCTGTGTATCCTTCTCCTCTGCCTTAGATTATCCTCTCCATCGGAGGGTGACAGGACAGCACTCAAACCTGTTCCTTGGGTGCTTCAGTGCCAGGCTGCGGATGGCAGGGACAGGTGATCCCTTCTGCAGTCCCTGCCACAAGGGTAGAAGTTCCTCAGGGAGGGCTGGCGGAAAGCTGAGGATATGACCACCTTCACCCTCCCTGGTTAAACCCACCAGAGATGATGGGTTTGGGTCTTCAGATGCTGCCCTGCCCAGCAGCTGGAGCATCCAATGCCCTCAGCCTGTCACATATCTGCCAACGCTTGCTGCATCTCCTTTTGCCTTGTTATTTCCCCATTTTTACAATTTTTCTGACTCCCCGTTATCAGAATTACAAGCTGTCTCCAACGTAGTTACTGATCCTGCCCTAGAGCCAGAGGAGGGAAGCCTCCACGCTCTCCCTTCGTGGCCTCCCTGGCCAGCCCAGAGCACACCACCACATGCTGCTAGAGTTCAAGCTAGTCCACAGCCTTCAGTGACTCATAGCTCCTCAGGCCCCCGCCTCACCAATACTCTTGCCCCTTCTGCTTTTCATGGTAAAGTGAGAATTAAGGTTTTATTCTTATTGCATGTCTGTGCTTAGATGTCCTGCTGACTTCTTTTGCAAACAGCAGCTTTCTGGGACTGAATTATTCAGATCTTATTAAGATACATATCCATCTTCTTGAAGCTGCTGGTCCTTGCTCCGAGATCTAGCTCTGCCTCTGGCCTTTTCTATTGCATTTGCAAATGCCTGTCAGAACTGGAGCTTGGTGTAAACTGGCAAAGTGCTGCCTACTTAAGCAGCTGAGACTCCAGTCTATTATAATGTGTATAGGCTTTCCCGACTTGCATTGACTGCCTTGTCTCTGGCATTTGGCTCTGAAATATGCGGCACAGAAAATGGAGGTTGAGCAATAAATATTGACTAATACTGAGCAACATATCACTGGAGAGTTTCTTTATTTGCATCAAAAGCTTTTAGAGCGGCCGTTGTGGAGGGGCTGCTGACGACAGTTACTTGCAAGAGCAGGGAACAGCCTCGCGTAGCCCCCAGCCCCTGCAGAGCATCCCGGGTTTTGACTGCTGGGTATAAGTCCTCCAAGGAACTGACATCTGTGATCAGACCTCCTGGACAGTCGGTCTTGCATGTGCAAATGTGAGCCTGAGATGCTTCCTTAGAAAGGCAGCAGGCTCTTTTTTTATAAAAGAGGCTCTGGTTTGACTGGCCTACGTGACTGTTTCACTAGATGTCCTATATCCAAACTATACCTCTCTGTAATAAATGTTACTCGAACTGTATGTTCTGTCCTGTTACAGTGGTGTTCAATTTCCAGGTTTTTCTGGCCGTGTCGTGACTCCAGCGCTACCCCTCCTCTCCCGCACACGTGCTATGCTGTGTCAGGACATAACTAATGGTTTCTCGTGCTTGGGATCTAAAGTGAATTCCTAGTATTTGCCATGCGTTATCTCTCCACACCCGATAACTCAGATCTGATAGGTGGTGCTTGACTTCTTAGGTACCGTTTATGAATTCTGACACGTAACACCTTTACGTGGATGCTTCACAAGGTGATGGCTGAATCCTGGACATTAACTCCTGCCCGCAGGACGCGGCCGGGGGTAGGGGTGGTGCGAGCCCTGGCCTAGCACCGGCTCCTGCGCCGCTCTAGCTGTTCTGGCAACGGGGCTGCTTACTGCTAGGCCTGCAGGCAGCTGCATCCTCCCCTTCAAAAAGCAGCCGCAGCACTACCTAGCACCTTTCAGCCCTGCATTTGCACCGGGCGGGTTACTAGGCCGTACGAGAGGGCTCCGGCACCTCCCTGCTAGGGTCGGCTTTGCCAGCAGAGGGCAAGAGGTGCCCGCGGTGAGCCCGGGGAGCCGGGCCCCGCCGGGGCGGCTGCTGCTGCTGCTGCCGCCTTGCCGGCTTGCTGACTCCGGTGCCGCCGTTTCGGCCCCGGCTGCGTTAATCTGAAGGCCGTCACGGTGCTGGCGGCTTACTGACCCCCTTCCCCCCCCCGCCCCCGGCACCTGAAGCTGCGAGGAGGTCTCTGTGCATAAGGAATCAAAGGCGAAAACGCGGTTCGGTCTCCTCGAAAGCCCCAGCCGAAGGCTGGTGGGGGCTCTGCGCTACCATCAGCAAATGCGCGGGCCAGGTGCAGTGTTCGAGAGACAGAAACACCCGCGCCGTGCCCGGGCAGAGTGGCAGGGGAAAGCCACAGGGCAGCAGAAGCTCCCCGCCAGCCCCCCTGGCTGCCCCCCTCCCAGGTGAGCCTGCTCCCCACGCCTCTCCCTGCGCACCGGGGAAGCTGCGGGGGAGAGGGGCTGGGGTGGCACAAAGGGGGGTGTGCAGAGGAGGGCTGAAGGGGCTGGGGCCGAATCTGTCGCCCTGCCGTGGGACAGGACGGCAATTGTCCTTGGCCGAGTGATTTGGTGCTCGGCGTGTGACTTCCAGCGCAGTGAGGACAGATACACTGCACGCGCTACAGAGGCAGGAGTCGCCTATGGAAAGGAAAAGGAGGACTCTGTGACCCCAAGACCAGTCAGAATCTGGAGTGACTCTCCCAGATGCATCGCCTCCGGTGCTGCTGAGCTATCCACACGGGAGACAGACCCGTCCCG
>VZTL01035521.1:1960-12208 GCA_013400535.1 Scopus umbretta | reverse complement strand
TACATGCCTGTAAAATGATGCTGCGACTATTAGTAGTTTAGTCAAACTTACTCTGCATTGCAAGTAATTCTTTCAGCGCCTGTACCCACTGATTACACAAGTGCTCATCAACACACCAAAACGTCACATCACTGCACCGCCAGCGGTGATTTCGGGCTTTCTTCACATAATACACTATTTAAATTAAAAAGAAGAGGCACAATGAGACAGTTCTGTGAAATGACAAGTGTATTTCAGAGAGATCTCCAAAATATGTACCTTTGGGAAAAAAAAAGTGGTAATTAACCCCAACTACACATTTCCGCACATGACAGAAGCATTCAGAGTGTGAAAAGGACATTTGTAAAAAGTCAAAATGGAAACACTTGCTCTAGGTTATTACCTTATAGCAGATACCCAAACATAAACTTCTTTTTAAACCAAATACAATCCATTTTCCATAAACTGATTATAGACATACTTATACAAAAGTTCACTGAGCTTACATATTATTTTATCCGTATTAAAGTCTGCAATGTCTACATAATATAAAATGCCATATGCTTAAGAGGATAAGCCAAACCCTCACATCAGTTCCCATGTAACCAACAGTGTGAATTTAATTTCATAAAGCTGAAATTGGAAAAAAAAGATTTAGAGTGTTCTTGTGCATTAAGAATAAGGCTGGTGAGACAAGAAGCCTTGCCTTTCCAACTACAGTATCATCACTTCAGTAATAACTGAAGGACTAAATGTGAAGAAAGTACTCCACAACATAAAGTTTTGGCATAGGAGCAATCACATTTGCCCTAGCTTTGCAGCACAGAAGTCACTGCTCTTTCCCCAAAATAAACAGAAATTTATTTCTGTCATTTTGTTTTAAGAATGCAGTCAGTAATATAAAGAACCTTTACATGCACACATTCTGATGGTTAGGGATAATTTTAAAAAACCCCAAACACTTAGGACTCATTTTTCCAGCCTCTCTCTTGACTTTCTAGACAAGTAGTAGAAAGCAAGTGTCCTGCTGCAGTCATTCAGCAGCAGAAACATAAGACATTTGTTAGGACTTCATTAAATAACCAGATCCAGCATGTGTTCTTAAAGGAAGGGTTTTATTTTCCAAAATAAGGATCTTTAAGTGTAAACAGGCAGATTTTTGGTGGGGCATTTATTTGTTTGGTTTTGGGGGTTTTTTTTGTTTGTTTGTTGGGGGGTGTGTGTGTGTTTGTTTTGGTTTTTTTAAACATATCATTTCTGTTAAATTCTGAAGATTCCTTTTGAGTCTGCCCTGAAGTACCTCCAACAAAGTAATTAGCATAAGCATCCTGAGACTGTATTTGCCTTACCTGTGAAAGCATATGGGTTTGACATTTTTTGCCATTTGCCGATACTATGCTGTTTCTTGTTAGGTTCAGTTTCTTCTACAGCAATGATCTCAGAGGTTGGTACAAAACAGTTTTCTGTATGAACACAAGACCTTACACATTAAGATCTTCAAACAGCACCAGAATTATTATTTCTACACATAATATGACACAGAAATACAATTAGAGTAGCTGCTCAATAAGCACAACCAAGAGCACAAGTAGAAATTTGCTGGATATTTTCAATTTCCTTTTGCCTTTAGTCAAAGCACATAATCCATAACCACCTATGAACTACCCCATGTAATACTTTAAATGTCTATGATTTCTCAGAAAATTACATATTCTGAATATAAAAACATTTTTGCATGAAGCCAAAATCCAAGAACACTGGTTTCAGAGTAATGAAATTACCCCTTCAATGATGCCTAGTCCAGATATTTGACAGTGAATAGCACAAGTTATTTCAAAGAATGTGCAACTAAATCTAGCACAGAGAGACTACAGAGGCTATTTGTTATTCTCAAGTAAGTAGTTGGCTTATGAAAGAAGGGCATTCATATGAATGCTTAAGACTTTAAATCCCACTAAGCTTTTAAACTTCAGGATCTCCTAAGAAGCAAATTCTAGATGTTATGTTTATGTACTGTTAAATATATTTCCCTTGCATCAACTTCAAAACTCTGGTTTTCAGAATTAAAGGCCTCTTCCTCTTATACTACGACAAAATTTCCTCCACCCTCACTCTTTTTTCTCTTAGAGCCCTCAACACCTTCTCAGTCTTAACTCTTGTCAAATTGAGGATTTAGTCTTATTGTCATTACCTACCTATTTCAAAATTTTTCTGCTTTTACCTAATCTCAAAAAAAAAGTGGAACTGAAAATGCATGCTTTATATTTATGCACAAGCGAGCACTCTGTGTATATACACACAAAACATTTAATTACATGAGATTATTGTAATAATTATATATAATCTCATATAATAACAAATATAATATACTTGTTTCTCTCGTATGGAGATAGAGAGATATAAAGAGATATTAAACACATAAATACAAACACTAATACTGTTGTTACCAGGTTTTATCCTACATTTCATCTTGCTCGCTATTTTGCAGAAGTACCGTGGCGGTGGCGAGGAATGGAAAACAAACAAAACGTTTTCCTGAGCTCTTCACAGTGGTAACTACAATTCATTTGCCACTAGTTCAATTTTTTTCCCCTGTCCTATTTAATTGTTTTAGTCAACAGAGTCATTACCTATTGTCATGTTTATTGACAGATCGTGGACTAGACAGACAAGGTTTTCTTCCTTACATGTGTTTTAGTATTTGACTTGATTTATATTCCTTTATGGATTTTATCATCCCAGAGGTTTTTATCTTGATTCCAAAGAAATTTAGCCTCCAAACTTTATGCTGAGGTCTTTTAGGACCCTGGCTATATTTTAATGATTTAACTACTTACAAAAAAAAAATTCAGCTTATAGTAATTGTATTTACTTTATTTAAGGCATGGTGGGGAAATGTAGCAGTCACAGAATGACTTTATAAAGATCCAACAGCAGAGGTGAACTCACTAAAAACACTTCACTTGTATACAGATATGGAAATCATACATATACACATGTAAGACTATATCAAGTATTTAATATTGGATAGTAACAGTTAATTGGCATTCCTAACATTCTGAGGAAAGATCTGCTATGGGATTTCATTATGATTATCCACCTATTTATTTATCCAAACAAACAAACAAAAAAAAACAGAACAGAGATGGAACAATAAATTAAGGGAAGGGAGCATGTTCTTTAACCTTTCTTTCCCAAAACTGCTTTTAGTTCTCATTTTTCTATTGGCTATGCCACCTATCCATGTGCCAGAATATAAAAGAAAGCTTGTTGCATTTATAAAGATTGCACTTAAATGGTGACTCATTTTGTTGTTGCTCACAGATATGCTACAAAACTCACAAACTACATTTAGATCAAAATTTTAATGATAATGCTCTAACGTTCTTTTTGGGAAATAGTTCTACATACTGGATACTTATTAGCACGTATGCCAGGAGCAGCACCAGAAGTCATTGTTTTATTAGGCACTTTTTGTATAACAGTGAAAGCTGTCGAACTGTACAGACAGGAAATAGATTAAAAGACAGTTCCAAATCCGTATCACTGAAAGCATTTCTTTGGAGTTTGTATTTTAGCACATATTACACAGCTTATGTTAACAACCCTAGACCTTGTAACCACTTCTCCTAAGCTCTTGTAATTCTTCAGATGCGTTCTCCCTCTGACAGTCGCATGACTGGAAGTTCTGCTTTTTCAGCAAATCTCTTCACAGATGCAGCAAAAAAGTGAAGAGTAAATGTTTTAGCTATATATGTGCATGTTTTTTTCTTAAGCCACAAGAGTTACATATCTGAAAAAACAGATTCCTGGGCGGGGATGGGGAGAACAAAACAAAAGCAAAGAACAGAGTAGTCTCACCTGCCCTCTGTAAACCTTTGGGTTTGGTAAAACTCTGAGAAGTTTCTGTTCAATGAATACCAGGTGTGCCAATTGTGGCCCTCAGTACTACTTGGCACTGTACACAAGCATCAAGCAACTCCACTGCCCTGATAGTATAATCCAATCTTAAGGCAGTCAAAACCACATGCTACCGAACACAGTAATTGCAGAGGGCCAGAAAGATGCAAAGCTGTCTCAAATACAAACATGTTATTCAGAACATTCCCTACAACTTATGAAAACAAATCTGAATGCAGTGGCATTTGTGTTGGAATAGAGCTCAAGAATTTCTATCAGTCTAAATATGTCTCTACCATTATTCGACTTAGTATATTACTTAATCAGAAAGCAAATCAACTACTTAGTCCCGTCCTCCCCCCTTTTCCCCAGAAGGGAGAAGTTTCCATTGTGAATAAATCAAATCAGAGACCTTCAATACAAGCAGCACAATCCTGCACCTATAAACACAATGCCCTATCTGCCATTTAATCACCAAAACCCACCCCATTAAAATCAGGACTAATCTGCCCTCTTTTGAGAGATCAACAAGGTTTACGTATGTACTAATTATAGTCCTTTCCCACATCTACTTTTGTAGCATTTACCCCATTATCCAGTAACACGAGCCATTTCTTCATTGATTTAGCAAAGTGTTGTTCATATATAAAGGCCTTCATCTCTATGAGTTTCTCCCAAAATATGGAAAATCTTGCCACCACATTAACAAACAAAAAAAAAATTTGGTACTCACATCAGCACTACAAGATCAACACTGATGAAAAAAGTTGAACTGCGGGCTCAGACCATACCAAACAGTTTTACTTGGCTCAGTAAAATACACAGAACAGTTCCTAGACAAAATTCCAGGAAATACCGTGACTTTTTCAACATACACATCTAGATTCAAGAGGCTAAATTCCAAGTGCAGAAATATATATCAATTTTCTTAAGCTTAATCTCAAAGTTCTTCACACATTTATGTTTTCACGTGTCACCTTGTTCAATGTCTAGCATACAGGACACAATAGACAATGAGTTGTCTATCCAGAGCAGCCAGATGAAGGGGCATGGCACTAAAAATAAAAAAAAAATTCAAAATACCAAGCAAAACACACAATGGACAGGTGGCAGCCCTCCCAGCACACTGGCTGTGCCAGTTGTCACTCACTCTGGGTCACAGTGCTCTTACAGTCTTAACAGACACTCTTACTGAAGTGCAAACTGACAGATCAGCAAAATACTGTGTTAGATGCATACTACTTTTCCCCACATTAAGCAAGGGGCAGGGCAGGGGTAACACTAAGGTAAACACACCAACAGTGGGGTTTTTTTATGAAAAATGTAGCCAGCAGTTGTGAAATGTGTTCTTCTGTGTCAAGAGGCCTTTTGGTGTGTCATCGCTGCCTGCCACCCCACGGAACACTTCCCGAGCCCATAAGCAAACTCACTGAGAACCCCAGTCAAGATTTGTTCATTCATCACTGCCAGCTACATATCCTACAGGCCCAATTCCTCCCTCAGAAATGAGTTAGCTCAAAGCAACACAGACCTGTGCAAAAGCATAAAAATGTCGCTGATCACAGCATTTGGTTTATTCTTAAAATTCAGCTCAGGCCCATGGGTGCACTGGCATTCAGAATTAATTTAAATTATTAGTATACTCTCATGACTTAAAAATATTAACAACTAAAAAGCTGGGGTGCAGATTTAAACAAGTATTTTTTCAGTCACTAAAACTAATTTACTGTTACAGACCCCATGAATGATAAGTTATCTTGCCCTAAGTTTAAGCTTAGGCTTCACCTAAAAAGCAAGAAAACAAGAACGTTTTCTATCAGAATGTACATTATAGTGATCAAGCACTACAGAAAGCTGCGCCTAATAAAGACCAGAATAAGAGAAGATGGCGGATAGGGATATAAAGCAGAATTACAGAGAATTTACATCCTGGGGGAAGGGGAATCAAAAAAGGCATCAGGACTAAATGATTTAATTCAAAACTGTGAAAGAGGCACAGAAACATCTGAAGACCATGATCTTACAATATACAGCCATGGGCAGGGAAATTTGGTTTTTTTTTTTTTTTTTTTTTAAGTATATCTTCAAGTACTTCTTAAACCAATAGAAAACAGATCATTTCCTAATAGAATCAGACACATAGCTGCTACTTCATATCACACATCCAAATTTGAATCAAATCACAGCAATTTGAACTGGGATCAGTTTGCATATTTAAGTGAACTGAATGTTTTCCCATTGATTTTTTTTAATTTCTAAATTAAATCTTTTCAACTGAACTATGAATATTTCAATGGTAAAGCAAGAAGTAAGATGCACTCCACCTTAAGGGAAAAAAAACAAAACCAAACACCAAAGAGGTGTATGCTGAAAAACGCGTGTTATCTAATGTTGTGTGCATGTATATTTAAATAACGTATCTTCCAGAAGACAACACATTCCAAAGAAACAGTGCCTTCTAGCGCTATTATTCCCCTCCTCTTACCGGTTCGCTGTATCAGTGGAACTACCTAGAGAAAAACATGGTTCAGATTTCTACACATGCCCACTGCCAATTGGGAATGACTGATGCAAAATGACCTTTACTAAGGACGTGCCAACACACTACAGGTGCTG
This sequence comes from Scopus umbretta, assembly GCA_013400535.1. Lineage (NCBI taxonomy): Eukaryota > Metazoa > Chordata > Aves > Pelecaniformes > Scopidae > Scopus > Scopus umbretta. The sequence continues at coordinate 5,713 of VZTL01035521.1, read as the reverse complement.
GACAGACCTTGTTTCCAAGCAGGCCCACCTCTGCTGTCTCGGTACTGTGTTTATCAAAAACTGAGCATTCTTTAGAATCCACAACATCAGAATGGCATCAGTCTCGTGCACTGAGGCTTCCTCAAGTGGTTGTTTTAGGGGGGAAAGCTGGAAAAGACACACCAAGGGAGAATTTGGAAGGGAGAAATAGAAGGGTTAAAAGAAAGTGCACACAGTAAGTGAAGGCATATAGTCTGGTGTCTAGTTTGATCACCTCCTTCACACTTGCACTTTACCATTAAAAAACCCAAGAGAATCTCATTCTGTATTTGTAATTCCTTTGTACTAGGCATGACAGAATCTTAGCCGATATTTCTAAAATACCAAACACTATATAATCTGCTATGCAATTTGGTACACAAAGTTTTATCACGTGTTACTTGAGAAAAACCTGACTGTGCCATCAACGTGAGGACATAAAACAATAGTTGATCTGCCCAGCTTTGCAGATCAACTAAATCTCACGGTGAATGTTACGAGGTCGAAAAACAAGGTTCTTCAGAATATTTGATGATGAAGGCATGCCTAGGAAAAAAAGGTGCATAGCTAAAAGTAACAGAGGAACACATGAAAAATTTCAGATAAAACTTTTCCCTCTAAGTTCAAACAAGTCTAACCAACCAAAGAATGGGAAACAGGAACCTCATGACACTGAAGACAGAATCTGAAAATATGATGCTGTTAAACAAGGTCTAACAGTAGGAAAGAAAGCAAACAGTATTTGGGATTTAAGGTTTTAAAAACATAGCAAGACTTGAACAACCATTTTATGGTTTTGTTATTGTTGGTATCTTTTCAATGATAACATTAAAAATAATTCTCCTGAATTAATACTTCTTTATTCACAAAATACATTTTTACAGAATGGCTTCTAAATATATATATATTAAAATATCATTGTACAAAGATGAGAAAACACAAGACTCTCCCCATATTCTGTAAAACTATATTTTCCTGGACAATAGGACAAAGTCTCTGTTGTTGCCCAACTGTTCCTGAATTTGGATGCAATAGGGAGAGGTAGATATTTCAACACTTCTACAACATACCTAACTATAGCTCTAGCTCCTTACCTCTCAAAGTCTGAAAACCTTGACAAAATACACACCAAACCATTTTTACTTATGTAGCTAAATCCAAGTCAGTAATAAATACTCTGAAAATAAGCAGCCCTCAAGGATTTTTTTCAGTTTAAAGACAGCTGTTTCACTGTAATAACTACCTATTAAACAAAAAATATAGCACTTTTATACTGCATAATTAAGTCTGTATTTAGGCATAACGCACAGTAGTCACGTAGTCAAAGACACCAATCTTGGTTGAGCAACTCCTCTGAAATTATATGCTTCTAACTAACCACCTTCCATATTACAAAGTTTATTTATGTACTGTCATGTCTGCTGCTCATATTTCCAAAATAATTGTAGCAAACACCATGAGAGACATCCCAGGTCTTAAAAGAGCTTAAAGGCAACAAGGCAGCAGTAATATAAAACTGTGATGGTATTAAAGCACAAATGCAGGAAACACATGAATTAACCAGGTCGTTAAGAAGAGGAGGTACATCATCTATTGTATTGCTCTCTACAGAAATTATACCCGTGCCTCCTGAACGCTTAGGCATTTCTTTTCCTTCTCCCACCCTCCCTTTTCTCTTTTGATTCCATGTTATATTTTCCAAGATCTTGTAGATAGCTATGTTAAAGGACAGCAGACACACTCAGTAACCAGATTTGCCTCCTAAGGAATCTCCATCTGGGTAGGTACTACTTCAGAAACTGCCTCAAAAAGAGTCTAGTTTACTGCGTCCCACTCTCCTTCCACCATTCCCAGCATTCTGAGATCTACTTTGGAACGGGCTTCAGGACAGGTTCACACTCGGTTTGGCCCACCAGGAGTAAGTCAAGAAAACTTACAACTTAAGAAGCTCTAAAAACTTACGACTGTAAGCAGCTGTAAACTTCAGAGTGCTAATAAGGGAGCTAGTGTGATTCTGTGGCGCTCTTGCATGGGCTAAAGGAAGTCATCGCACAGTAGAATGGAGCTCCCACTGACCTTGCTCCAGCCTACAGATCAGTCAACCGGTAACTTTGCAAAGGCATTTTTAGAAGGATTTTACGCAGTGCAACAAAATTCTCTCCAAAGCAGGTGCTACTCTACCTAGTAGGAGCAATTGTTCCCAAAGGCTCTGAAACTTTATATTTTAAAATTTAAGATCCAGATCCCTTTCTCTAGACTAATTTCATTTTAAAAAGTATACAGCTTATTTTTCACACCAATATATTAAGCTCAGCAGAACTAAAGAATTAATTTGTCTTCAAAGTCTTAAGTTTATTTAGCTGCATGTTTGAAGTAAGTTCAGAAATTTTCAAATTTTTTTCAGCAGTACTGCTGATAAAAACTTGATTATGCCAAATTGTATTCACACAACATCAGGAGAAGGATAGCAAACTCTGTTTTTAAGTTATCACAAATAAGAAGAGATGTACTTAAAACTTGACCAATTCTCAGTTATGTAACCTACAACATCAAACTCTTACAATTCTTTTTGTGTCCTCCTTCTTCCTTTTCTCAAAAAGCCTCAGGCCACTAAGATATTATGAAAAAATCAGGGAAATATTTTAAAAAGGCACATTGTAAGGAGAGACAAACTTTAACTATTTAAGTTTGAGAACTTGCCTGGAACTGGAGACATCTATATTCAAACCTTTCTCAGATAAGCTTCTAGTCAACCTTTCTATTATTAGTTTCTCTCCGTCTCAGTTCCTCCAACCTCTAAAATGAGGATGACAGCAGTTTTCCACTCTACGGCAGCTGCTGTGAAAAGGATGACATTACACATTTTCAGATGTTCACATATCACGCTAATGGGCCTGCATTAATAATGGGAATAATTACTACATAAAAACCCAAAGGTCAAAGAATGTGATAAAATACCACCTAAAGTGTAGCAGAAAGCTTGATTTACTGTATGTACAGACATTTTCAGAAGTTTTCCTTAAATTTTGTCAGCTACTTTCAGCAGTAACCTCTCCCACTTGCAGTTTTGTAAGTCAGCACTATTCTAATTGCACAAAAGGGGAACGATAAACAGCTCTGTTACCCCATTACAAACTATCAGCCTACATTAAATATTTCCAAAACAGTAACTCGCAAGTTAAACTTTCTTTGGAAATTTTCATGGAGCCCTTTAGAAAGCAAAGAACTTGAAAGCTCGGGGTTTTTTTTTGAAAAAAATCATTTGAGAAAAAAAATAGTAATTGCCTGAAACACCACCTCGGTATGAAAGCGTTTCTTAACCACAACTAAGTCACGTAACGAAAAGTTTAAATGTCCCTTTTGAAGTTCTGCAAGTTTCTTATGCCCTGCTACAGTGCACCAGAATACCACGTTACCACCTACATGCTGCCACCCACTCAGAGTGCCAAGAAACAACGGGCTCCAGCCGCACAAAGCTCCGCTTTCCTCGCCCAGCCGCAGCGCCCGGCGTCCCGCCCGCCTCCTCAGAGGCTCGCTCTCCGAGCAGGTGCCTCAGCTGCCCCCTCCGGACAGCGCCGAGCTCGCCGCCCGGGCCGCCCGCCCCGGCGGCTCACCGCGGGCAGCCGGCAGCTTTTGCTGGGCACCAGCCCAGTCACCGGCGGGCAGGTCCAGCGGCCCGGGGACGGTCCTGCCACCGCTCTGGCCCCCGCTCCCCGCCGCGGCCGCAGCGCCCGG
>VZTL01035519.1:3621-31683 GCA_013400535.1 Scopus umbretta | reverse complement strand
CCTCCCTTGCTTTTAAGCATCTGACATTACCAACAGAAGGGGAAAATATGTTGGCATTAATTAGTGATCTTAAATTATTTTTATTTTATCTTTGAAAACTGAACAGATAATTTAAGATTAATCTAATTTAAATAATGGAAACAAACCTGCCTTAATCACAAAACACCTTTTGAAAACAGGAAATAATAAAGTCAGAAGAAAAATAAGAGAATAAGGGCTTCTTTTGGCTAGATTATATCTTGTATTTTTTGTTGTTGTTTTACTGATGTTGTAGATTATCCTGAAGATATTTTCCAATTTCTAAATTTTGTGTTCCTAAATATAATAAACAATTTTCCATTGGGTTGTAAAAACATTTATGTGTGGTTAGCCCTCCAGCACTAACACAGATCTTACCTTTAGCATCCGATTTACTCTAAATGCTGGGTTAAATCCAAAGAAGAAGTATAAAACTTCAAATGGCAATACTGATATCACATCAAGCTGTTGAAGAGCAGAGAGGTCAATTTAAACTTCACAATAATCATAATACATTTACTTGCCGTCAAAAACCTACTTAGATTGAATCACGATTGAGTATAATATTTGAACAGTCAGCATGCTAAGCCTGTAACTTCCAAAGTACCGGCAGGCAAGATTATATCTTTGAAAACACCAACAGCTTTGCTCTGCTCTGCTTTTAAGTCCCCCCTGCCTGAGATTTTCATCTATTTCATGGGGATTTTTTAAAGTATCTCAGATACTTGATTACTAATACGTTCTGCTATTTCAACTGTAATTCTGACAAGATTAAAATGGTAGGCATGTGGCTGGTGAGTAGAGGTAAGGAGTGCACTCCACAAGCACTTCTTAGTAGTTCCACGGCTTTTAAAACCGGGTTGCCTAAAAAAATCCTGGTGAACATGATAATTAGACTCCTTGCTTGCAACCTGCAGAACCCATGTGTTCCAAACAATAGATTCATCATAGGATGATAAGTTTGGATTTTTTTTTAATAGATATTGCCTTTTGTTATATTTGGATGCTTCTCCTTCCCACGTCCCTAAGATTTTCAACATCTCAGTTGAAAATCTGCAGTACATCAAGTGTGTGATTACTCTCCTTATCTACCTACTTTCCAGGAATTCTTCAGAGAGAAGAAAAGCTGTGGCAAACTTGGCTTTGCCTTTTAAAAGATCCTGTGATGCCTTGCTCTGTTGCTGATACCATTTGGGAACAAAAGAGGAACTGTAGGCTTCTTCTCACTGTAATCAGAAATACCTTTGCCCTGAGAGACATAACTTCTGTTGGCAGCAACTAGCCTGCAGCACTGACCTTTTATTCCATGCAAGTAAGATGCAGTTAATACCTGAACTCTGTGAAAAAAGCAAACCAAACCAAAAAAATTGATTGAGGACAAACAGCCTTTTATGGCCTCTCTCCCTCTCTTAGACATGTCTAAGAGGAGGCAAAATTTAGTCAGAAGTGCTTTAATATCAGTAACTGTTAATTAGTACTTAATCATATGAAAAATTCCCAGATTATATCTATATCTTGCATGTGGTGAGAACACTCAACTCTCATTAGTTTCTACAGAAATCAAGAGCACTAAACATACTGCAAGTGTGAGCTTAAAATAAAACCATACATATCCACTTAGTTCTCTTCCTGTAAGTTTGACTCTGTCCTACTCACTTGCCTGTACAGTGTGTATCCTGCACTTTTGGATAGCTTCACCTCAAGTATATAAGTAGTGACAGCACAGTCACTGAGACAAATTTAACTCTGAAACAAGGCAGGTTGAAAAATATTTACAGAAGAGGTGGGAGCAATAACTGAGATTTCAGAGATGTGGGCTCAGTGTCAGAGCTGTATGTGTATCAGGAATTCAATAGATTACCTATCCTCTGTTGGCAAAAATAATATTTAGGACTGAAATGAACAGTTTTCCTAAATCAAATGCATCTTTGTTTGTCAGCTTTGCTCACAATGAGCAATGAGCATCAAAAATCTGAGTTTGAATTTTTGTTTATTTGTGTGAGTGATGATCTACTCAGTACCACGCACAACAGTTATCATCTAACTTCAAGACTTTATTTTGTTTAATGAATCTCTGAAAAACTGTGCTGTTGTCTTTCAGTGTGTGCGGGGATGACCTTGACAAATCCATCAAAACAGAGAATTTTATTAATTCTATTTTATTAATTTATTATTACTCAAAATTAATATTTATAATTGCATTTATAATTATTCTGTCTTAGCATTAAACACTGTTTATGAAGATGGCAATCTTCAGCTGGTAAGCACTGACATGCCACCAATCCAGCGCTTTCTGGTTATGTTCTTAAACTAACAGTGAATTTCAGTGGATGAAAAAAATCCCGCTAAATCCTACAGCTAGAACTTACATATTGACATCAGTAACACAGGATCTGCTTACCCGAAACTTCACAGAGCTGTGGTAGAATTTCTTCATTTCCACTCTGTCTGACTACAGTGACAATGAAACGAGAAAAAGGCATAGTCAAGAACAGATGTCAGGAATAAGCCCCTGCTACTCAACAACAGTAATAATAATTTTCTTCTGATAGTAGGGATGATGACAGTTATATTAATGATGTTCTAAAAGTACAACTGTGGTTTTTCTGATTTTTTCTGAGTCTGGCTGTTGGACTAGCAAAGTGTGTTACATTTTTCTCATGAATCTTCCCTCTCAAGACATCTGTGCCAGTTGGTGCTTGACCCAACCCCCTTCAATTTCAGGGCCAAAAACTCATTTGACTTCAGTGGTTCCAAGAAAAATGCAAAGAACGTTTCTGATGGCTCTGTACAAAATTAGCTCTTTGAAAGCTAGCATTAACATGTGAGCATTATTAGCATTATAATAATCAACACTGCATTCATTAGTAATGATTAGCTATTTATTTTTAAATTGCTCTTCGTGGGAACTGATGCTAATACCTTAATAAGAAAGGGTAATCACAGGTGTCTAAAGGAATGTATCTATTATTATACTTTCTCTATTTATACCAGGGACTCTATAAAAACAGCTTTAAAATCTTCAGGATATTCCCATGCCAACTTTTTACTATTATCAGTTTAAGCATTAAATGAAATGCAAGAGATCAGGCAGTAGATGTTCTCTTCATGCACTAAAATCTATGAGTTGTACAAACAGCTTCAAGGGAAACACAAGGTAAACTTCCTACTTTAGAGTTTTAACCTTGTTCATAAAACTTGAGTTTTGTAGGATTTAGGCAAAATTGTCAGTTACTGAATATCTTGGCGTGGAAAAATACATTACACTGCACTGCATTTAATATCTATCCAAACTACATTTGCACAGTTTTATCTGAGATTCCTCTCTAAAGGTATCAGTAATATCTTGTATGCACAATGTGTAAAATTTTATGTAAAACACTGAACTAAAGCTAGTTCCAAATTACATTTGAGGATACATAATTTTGAATTTACTGTCTGTTGGGCATAGAAGTGTCACACTGAAGTTATCTAAACTCATTTTTTTCCACATTAGGTTTTGTTCAATAAGAAGTTAAAGAATCAATAGTAGGGAAGATTTAAGGAAAAGTTAATGTTCTAGGTGCCCTTTTGATATGTTAAGGGCAAGCTTTTACTTTTTTTGAGATACTTGCTTAGAGTTTTATTTTGCATTTTTCTGTAAAAAAGTTAACACAAAAATAATAGCAAGAAGCAAAATTGAATGTACATATTTTCCCAAAATAAAATATCTCAAATAAGTTTTTATCAAAGCATCCTGAAATTACAGGGATTTGTTCTGCTTTTGGCAAAAAACCCACAATCTCAGAATCTGTAACAAAACATGGATATCCTGTCCAGCCCTAGCATAATGTGCAGTCTTCAACTATGATTCTTGCACAAGGTGAATAGACAGCTGAAAGTTTCACACAAACATACAAACACACACATACATGGATGAGAACATAGTCATGTAATAAACTGATTCCAGTGAAGCTGCACCAATTTACGCCCGATGAGAAAGAGCCTAATACCTATTCCAGCAGCTCTCATCTGTTACTTTCAAAACTGTTTCTTCTTTTTTTAAGAATGCAGACAATGGATATGTTTCCTTCTTACAAAATAGCATAATGGAAGGTCAGTGAAGAAGAACATAGGTATCTTTTGATAAATAAAAAAGTTACATATATTTGACACAGCAGGAAAAAATGTGTCATATTAGAGGGAATTTCTATAATGTACTTTAACACACAACTACTACCCTTGGAAATCCCACTTCCAATACTTACTATTATATCTCCACCTTTTAAAAATTGCACTCGGGGCTGGAAAATCAGTAAGTCACATAGGTAGCAGATATCACAAATGATGTCTATAGTAAACCAATATATTGTGTTACTTGGGGTTTGATATGGAAACACAAAGCGAAGGGGAATAAACCAGCAATTCCAGTTATAGGCGACTGTCACAAGCATGAGCCATGCTACATAACGTCGATCTGAAAGAAAACACATCAAATTTACAGACATGAACTGAGAATTTTTTCTCATTCTTTTAGACACATTTATTCTGCTGCAGTCTCTGGGAATCTTTCTGCCCAGAGCAACCTACCATTCTCCCTTTCTCAATGGCATAGGCTGCTAAAGTGATATAGGTTGGAACTAGGAGTCACAAGAAGAATTTGCAAAAGGGAAAAAAGATGAATTAATGAAAGCATATAGAATTTAATGCATCTGAAGAAACTCAATAGATTTTGTGTGCTGCTGGTGTATGTTATAACTGACAAAAGAATTATTTGGTCCTAATGAATGGGACAAATTCTAGATCAAGAATCAGAAGATTGTTTTTTAATTGTGGTCGGTTTGCATACCAGCTTTGTGCATACCATTTCCAACTGTTGTCACTTTTCATGTCTTTCCCCTGTTTGGAATAAATGTTCTTTAGGGCAGGATCTATGCATCCCTCTGAGTTGCAAACTGGAATATGGATCTTATGGTGGCTCACAGGTGTTATGATGTTGTTGTTGTTGTTGTTATTATTATTATTATACTAGGTCACTTCAATACACCTTTACCTCATTCTATCGCATAGATTTTAATTTACCTGTGTATGAGTCTATGCTGTCTGGTAGCTGCAGATATTCCATGTATTTTTTCAGTGGAGGTTTTTTGAATTTACAGCACAGCATATCACAGTAATGATCCTCCTCTGGCTTTGCTTCTGCATCCTCTTTCTTTTCTTCTTTCTTTTCTTCTTTTGGTGGGGGTGGAGGCTTCTTCTTTGATGGTGCTAGCCGCATAGAATGCCGCAAAGGGTGACATTGTAATAATGGCTCAATTACTACACCCCGTTTTAACATGTACAAGAGCTTCATGATGTTAAAAACTCTTCTAAAAACACTTGGCAGTGACTAAAGCTACAATTCATTATAATACTGAAGGCATTAGGAAACAGATTGGAGAATAAAATCGCTGATATAATCATGTACATCTTTTATCAAGAACAGGGCACTTGATGTTATAGAGTGCAATATATATCTTACTATATTTCCTTGGACAGTGCCCACAACTAATTCCATAAAAGACTGACAAGAAATAAGGTAATTTATAATTCAGCACTCTTTACTGTAGACTAATAAGGATAAATTGACTTCAGTGGGCACAAACTGCTCCATTTCAGTGGGTAAACATGCTATACTTACTTAAAAATGTTATCACATTATTTTCTGTTCCCACAAAATAATTTTAATCTTTATACTCAATAAATGCACAGCTATTTCTCGAGTCACTTACAAGCTGTAGGACTGCCTTCGGGGGAGGACAGCACTGGGTCTTTCAGCTTTTCCTTATAGACTGTTGCCCTTTCTCGCATTTTTCTGACAATCTCTTGAAGCTGGGCATCAGCATACTCATTTGTTTGGAAACCTGAAGGTCTTGGCTTCTCTGTGCTAATCAAAACAAAAGGATAAAAGCTTAATGTACTGGAGAGCACTGGAAGCAAACAGTGCTAATTCTACTTCTGAGCAGAAGTCAGACATTAAGACTGGATCTTTATTGGCCACAGAGCTTATTCACATCACTTAATTCACAGTAAGTGGACACCTAAGTTAACAGCTCTTGCTTCTTGCTTACATCAGCTGATATTGCTGGCTACACGCAGTGGTCTACACGATATTTCAGGCAGAGGAGGTCCTGTACGCTGTGCTCTGTATAGCCCACTACACTAATGACTTCCCGTTGCTGCTTTTCACCAAGTTCTATTGCAGCTATGTAAGGCTTAGAGCCTATCCTGTGTATTTGCTAAGACACAAGGCATGCTTTTACCATCTGCGCATAAAAATGTGCTCCTTATTATATGGTAAAATCCTAACGATGACAGGACATAAATAAGTTAAAGACTGATGTGCAGGTAGAGGAGGAGAGTCTATGCTTACTTCATGCTTCCTAATCTTGGGAAAACTAATTTAATTTAATTTTTGTAATGAATATCACTAACATGAGGTAAAAAATGCATGTTTTACCAAGTGGAAGCACAACAGTGGTGTTTGCGCTGAAGCTTGTGTTTCCACTAAGACGTTCCCCACTGCATGTTTACTCAGGGTCATAGTAACACTGAGCTGATATTCCAGCACTTACAGCATTTCTTCAAACCTGGGAACTGTTCATTTTCAGACACCTGCGCTCTCACATTCTGCACTGAAACTAATGCTTTTAATAGGATCTATGCATACTGCACAGTCAATTAGAAAACCTATCTGAAGGTATTTCTTGATCAAGTCTTTCAAAATTTCATCCTCAATTACTTGCTAGTGTCTTATTATGCAAACTGGGGCTGTTTTGGAGTACCACCCAGCTGGCAGCTGGGCCATGCAATTGGACTTCCTCTGTGTGGAGACCAGGATATGAGATTTCCTCTGTATCCTCGACTCAACAGATCTCAGCTGGTTTCACAAACTGGTGTCAGAGCTGGCTGGAAATGGCTGTGACTGGCGCAGGGCAGCTCGGTGCCTCCTCCCACAGGTCACAACTGCCACCCCTGTACCGAAACCCTGCCAACTATGCCCAATACAGGTAGTACAGCAGAGAATTGTTCTTTGTTTCTTGTCAGTTTTTCAGTTCTGTCCCAAATACCGTGGAGATACGGATGTTACAGCAAAAGAAGAAGCAGACCGAGACTGAGACACGCATGAAATTTCCAAATTCTCAAGATGATGAGTAGAGGGAAAGTGGTATGACAGCATCTTGAGTAGGGAAGAAATTAAAAACACTCCAAAAGTGATCTTTAAATAAATGCCATGTCTCCTCAAGACCTAAACCTACTTTGAAGTTCCTAACAGAAGGAGCTGTAACTAAAAAAGGAGAATGTCAGAGTGGGATGCGTGTAGCTTTTTGAGAAGCACAGTTTTCTGGAGACACAACACATATCACAGTACCCAAGAAAGTATGATTTAAGGATGTGAAAAGCCTTCAGCAATAAAATCAGTGGATAAAATGGAGATAAGCTGTTAAAAGCAGAAGAAGCAGAAGTCTGGAAGTATGTGGTTATCATTCCTCTAATTTAAGTCTTCTATCCCGTCTATTTCTTAAGACTCCCCAGACAGGAGATAATCAAGCAGTTCTGATATACTTCATAATCTCATCACAGTTCCTTTTGTGTTGCATATTCCCTTTGCTCAGGCCATCTTCAGTGTAATGAAATCCTTTCTTGTTTTGAGCTAACATGTCACAATTAGTTTTTCAGCTTCTATGCAAACAATTTCAAATAATTCTTACTCTTTGCTGTTGCTGTATTTGCTCAGGCCGTTAGCTATCTTGTAGTAAAATACACTTATCACAACTGTCATGCCAAAGGCCCCTTCTATCTGCTTTCTAGGGATAAGCTATAAGATGTGCAGGATTTTCTTCTTATTTCACAGCCTTTCCAATAAAATTTAAAGTCTTCTCTATTATAAATTCAGTGCTTTATCATTGGAGTGGAGCCCAAAGGAAGCATGTTGATATTTGGTACTGATTAGAAACCATGTGAATTTGTTTAAAGTTACTTGCCTGACAGTTGATGAGAAATTGATTTTCCTTGCCCTACTTCTCATTTGGTTTGCAGTATCTCCTCCTCTATTATTTTCTAGTAACAAAATGCTTACTTTAAATTTTCTGTGGTTAATACAGATGGAGGAGGCTGCATGTTGAATACTGCTAATTTGAAGATGTGTGTTAATTACAGACTGTATTGATTTCACACCGGGATCTTTTTGGCTTTATTCTCAGTATGAAAACTCTCAGAGGGTGATCAAACTTGTGGATATCGATCAATTCCTGGTTTGTCCCTGCCTGTGTTATATAGCTGAATAGTTTGCGCCATAGAGGGGCAGATCCGCACAGTCAGAGGTAAATCTGCTCCCTTACTAACACACTACTTAGCTGGGCAGAAAGACACTTTGCCTTTGGTTTCCTGAGCTGTGCTGAGTGTTAGGATTTGTCTCTAAGTTGTTATGTTATTCTTTAAGCAAACTTATCTCTGACCTTTTTGCAACATGTTACAATAGGCCTGGGTCTATATTACTTACTACACCATGTACTCCTTTACAGAGCAGAAATGTTTATTTTTCTGCAGAAGTAATAATTTCGCATGGCCTAGGAAGTAAGAAAGTCAGGACCAGAACTCATGTACTATGCACACAGTCTTTTTATTATCTCAAACATCTTTTGTTTAACAATAGCAACATACATAACAATAGAAGTATAATAATAATGATGTAGTTTTCTTATGTTTTTAATTTGTAGGTTTTAACTTGTTTGTTTAGTGAATAAAATTACAGTGCCTTAATCCTCCCTATGACAAGAGAAAAGATTTAGACACCTATAACACAGTGGAAGAAAATGGCCTTGAAAGAACAGGCCATAGAAATACTGTGTTGAGTGTGCTAATGCATGTAACATCTGTTAAGTACTGTGGCTTTGAGGTTTTCTGTGTTAAGAGTGCAAACAATACAAGGATCAAGAAATGCAATATCTTATTTCAGAATAAATCAAGTATTGCCTTTTCTAAGTTGCAATCTAGAATTTAATTCTTTCTTGCTTTTGGCTAAGAACACCAAACACCTGAGTTCAATTCCATCTTTTATCTACCAAGTGACCCCTGAGAAAGTGTATTTCATAAAAGTATGTTGCGGCCTGAAAAAAATCTATACCACTTTTTGCTGATTTCAGTTATAACCCTTCTTTTTGCAGCACTTAAGAAACTTTCTCCTGTCCACCTGGAAATAAAATTCTTGATCTTGCAATAGAACTTTTAATGCTTTTATTGAGCACTGACGTGATGATTTATGATCGTATATACAACCTGTGTCTTGAAAAAATTATTTGATGTCTGGAATAAATTATGGAGAATCTCTAATTCAAATAAGCAATTTTCAGAAGGATATGACAATGCATAGCTATACAAATGTCCACAAAACATGATGGTATAGCTGAGAAAGATTTTAGTGAGATAGAAAAATGTAGTTCTAGGCATCATGAAAGGTATTGATTTAAAAACACATCCTCAATTTGTGCTGACAATCACAGTATGGGTAATTTTATAGAAACCAGAACCCTCTGTCTGTCCCTAGTTCCAAGTCTAAGCTCACACATCCTAAATGGCTCGGAAACCTAACGTTTCTCTGTAACAGAAAAATATATGTTAGTCATCTGCTCGGTACAGGAACAGAGGTATTCCAAAAAGCTGACTTTAGCTGTTCTGATTTTGCTCCCTTTATAGTGAATAGAAGGCTTCTCTGAGGCAAGGTTCAGAATTACTAAGATAGGTTTCTGCACTGAATTGCCTGCAAAAGGAGCCAATTCTTCTCCTTTACCTGCATAGGAAGATTATGGAGTTTTAGGGGTAAGCTTTAATATTTTCTTTAACAACGTTAGTACAAAATGTAGTAGTGTGCTAATGACATTTGATAGGACATTGGATTTGGAAGATAAAAAAGTAGGACTGATTCCCATACAGAAAAACTGAATTATTTAGACTGAGTAATAGAAACGAGAACAAATCTGATGTTACATAATGGAGATATACATTTAGAAACAAATTGTAAGAATGTCTTTTGTAAATGGTGGGATCATCAATTGCAGATGACAAAAGGATAAATATCCAAGTGTTTTAGCCAACAACAGGGTGCCTATGAGCCGTACTGTAATCTGGCAATGAAAAAAACTGGTGCAAATGTAACCCTAGATTGCATCTGACATATTGCCAGTGAAGGAAGCGTTAATATTGGTACGTAAGCCAATGGTGAGAGTTATGCTGACCAGCTATACTCAAAAGGTGAATTCATTTAGGAAACTGTATAAAGTCTCTAAGAATGATCAAGGCTACTGGGAACCTGGCTTTAAAAAGGACAGCAAAACAGATTGAGAGGCAATAGGATCATTGTCTATAAATTCAAATTTTGGTGGAGAGCCGTGTAGGGAGAAAGAGGTATTTGAGCTGAGGAACAGTATTTTAATAAGCATAAATGTGAATAGAAACACCATGAAACAGTACAAGTTAAAGGTCTGAAGAAAATTTCTAAGCCTTTAAAGCCTTTAAAGATTCTAGACTGCCTTCTGATATGAGTGAGTAGCAGTTGAAACAAGTGTGACAGACTTCAAGATCATATTAGCTAAGATCATGGAAACTATCATAGGCAGTGATTCCCAAGAATGTAAGAGAATGGATACAGCACGACAGGAAATCCTTTTCAGCAAACAAACTTGAAATATATAAAAGTTTGGAAAGTGAATGAATATTAAATCATTCGTTATTGGTACCAACAGGATCACTACTACCAAAAACCTCAACAACTGAAGTGCTAAGAAAGTGAGTTTCTAAGATAAAGATATTATCTTACAGTCCTGAAACAAACTTTTGACACATTAGATCCCATGGAATTTTAAAAATATCTTAATTAAATTTTAATTTTCATAAGCAGTCTTGAAACAAGTACCATCCTCTGCACCATCATCTCTTCTTCTAAGAGGGAAAGCATTTGCATAAGACCCATCTTCAGTGAGCCAGATGACTATGTCTTTCTCTATTTGTTGCATGTTTTGAAATATTGGCAGCATATTAACTTTTCTTTGCAATAAAAAAGAATAAACTACACTTTTATTTTCATTCTATTTTAGGATTCAGTTGTTCTTCACAATGCAATTTGAATTAAAATGGATGTTATTTTTGTCCTACTACCTATTTTTTTGTATATTTCATTAATTTAAACATAGTAACATAGTGATAGAATAATATTTGGGTTGGTTTGGTTATATACAGAAGCAAGAATAGGCTGGTTATATACAGAAGCAAGAATAGGCCATAAGCATTAATAAGCTTCACGTGGACCCCATGTAAATAAAAGTTCCAATTGATATTCATCACTTTCCCTTAGTTCACAATCTTTCTACAAAAATTATGCTCATTTTGCCCCTATGCAAGTGTTCTTGAAACAAAATGCAGAGATCATCCATTTTGCAGATCTCATGTTGTATTCATACATCAAAATGGATATAGAAGCAACAATATTCAAGGAAGCCACTGTCTTTCAGAGTTACCTACTGGCACTGGACTCAGAACAAACTTCTCGATGCAGTGCAGACTGAAATCTAATCATCTAGGCTGGATGACATTCCTCCTGTTTAGTTCAAAGGTTTGTCACAGCAGCTTCTTTGACAATCCTCCTACTTATTCAATCACAACAGGCTGTGAATCCTCTAATCTTCTTTACAGTACTCTCTAAGGAGGAGTCTGTCTCAGTGCTGAACACATGGAACTCTTACTAAGGTACCAGATTAAAATGTGAATAAGATTTTATTTTAATTAGTAATTTTGCAGGATGAACCATGCAAAAGAAAGTACAATGAATGTTGAAAGTGTCAATTAACTTTGAAAAATCACATTTCCTTAATGTCACTGGTGATATAATGTTGTTTAATGGCACTGGATGTTTGCTATGATGTAAAAAAATAAGGGCAGCATCATTTCTGACACTAATCACTTTGGAACAAAAGTACAATATTCTAAGTAAGAACCATACAATAATAAATGATGCACTTTGCCTCACTTATTTCCTTATTGGTGCTGTTGTGTCATTGGGGCTTTCTTATCTGTAAGTGATCAAATCTGACTGGGGCATCTGCCTCTTATCAGGAATTTTTAAAGATATTTCTTATCATATTCACATAACATCTGTTACATTTAAACACATTTAAATACAAACTCATAACTTATTTACATAAGCATATAATAATTTATGCCTAAGGAAAAAATGCCTAATTGGAGTATGATCCAGTGCTGTACAGAGTTCATGAACACAGCATAAATCCTTCTTTAAACTTTCTATTCTACATTTTTTATTAATACACAGGGAATAAAAAGCTAAAATGAAAACACTATAATATTTCCTATAGTGAATTAAAAAAAAGTTGCAATAAAATATCTCATATTTGAAAAAAATTGTTTTTAACAGGTGCTTTCATTTCTCATCTGTTTTCATTGAGATCCTAAAAATATCACACAAGCGTAGGACTGTAGAGAACTTTGAGACATCATGTAATCCGAGTCCTCACAGCTCAAAGTAGCATGAAGTATACCTGCACAATTCCTGACAGATTCTTGTCTAACCTGTTCTTAAATACGTCTAGTGACAGCTATTACAGAATCTTCTTAAAGAATTTATTCTAGTGCTTCACTAACCTCATTGTAGAAATTTTTCTCAACATAAATCTTTTTTGGTACAATTTGTCCTATCTGCTGTGAACATGGGATATATATATGTATGTATATTCTCTTCTCTCTTCTCTTACTTTTTGACCATTTGAACAGTTTAATTTTCTATTACTGTTTTGGGTTTTTTTTTCCAAAGAGAAAAGATTTGGCAAAAGGGTAATAATTTTATGATGACAAAGAATATTAGTTAATTTTAATAATTTTCAGTGTGCAGAGGTGTGAGTACCTGAATAAGAATCTTTTAGCTGATATATGCTTCAGGAAGCTTTAATTCAACTAGCAAGGGTAAAAATAAAGAGAATTGGTGGCATAGATTCAGTTTGTGTGGCAACTAAAGTTGCTCCACTGTTGGGAACCCTGTTGGGCTTTCACAATCTGCTGAACTTCATGCCATGTACTATTGCTGCCTATGCTAATAATATAAAATTAACTCGGTGGAACCAACTTTGTTGCAATTCTACCTTTGTTAGTGGTAAACTGCTATACAGCCATTTGTGCAGGAACTAATTTCATGTAGCTTTCCTAGTATCACAAAGAAACTTGGTAAGAGAGAACCTATTCCTCTGAGATGACTTTCAATTACCACTATCTACAACCATCCTTTCCCCTTCTGCAGGCTCCTGCCACATTCTTTTCCAAATTCAGCAGCAAAGTAGGCAAGTTCCTGTGTACAACAGATCATCACACATTGCCTTTTGAGTATCACTTATCCAGGGCACTAAATAAGACTGGGCTGCCAGACCCCTTTGACTTCTCATCTGATCATCATATCTCTGCCTGTCACTGTTTCCTCTCTTCCTCTCTTCTGCTGTACAAAATGGGATGTTTTACTCTTAAATAGCTAATATTTGGAAAATGAGTAAATAACTGGAGACAGGGTATTTGAATAAAAAGTATTGGACAAGATTAATTATAAGCATGAATACTTACATTAGTCATGAAGGAATAATCAGTTTTCATTTATGAATGATAATAAGCATTATGTCATCATTTGCCTCTGAGATTTATGAAGACACTGATATATTTGCAACTGTTTGGGGCAATTATATTACACACATTGGTGTACCTGTCACAATGCACATTGTTTTGCTTTTTTCCCCACAATTGATTCAACAGATAATAGCAGAGATAATATTTTAAATAAATTATCATTTTTTCACAAAAAAACCATATCTTATT
Source organism: Scopus umbretta (assembly GCA_013400535.1). Taxonomy (NCBI): domain Eukaryota; kingdom Metazoa; phylum Chordata; class Aves; order Pelecaniformes; family Scopidae; genus Scopus; species Scopus umbretta. Next base: position 17,781 of record VZTL01035519.1, on the reverse strand, counting down.
CCTTTGAAAAATGTTAGGTCAATGGAGGATTTACACCAAATGCTTTTAATTGAAGAAATAAATCAGTGGCAAAGTATGACAAAGTATACCCTAGTTTTCTTACATTTACTAAAAAAAAAAACACACCATAATTTCTCCCATTTATACAGTGAGAAATAAATATATATGAATATTATGAATATATAATTTAAAATAATGCAAGGCAAGAAAAAAAAAGGCAGTATTTCAGTTTGTATAAAGACATTTCTGTCTCTTTACTCACTTCAGTTAGTCTTCAAGGAAAAACTTCTGAATTTGCTACCTTTTTAACTTCAGGCTACCTACCTGATTGTTGTGCAGAGTAAATGACATTAGATAGTATGGGTAACTGCATCCTGCAGAACCGATAGAATTTAAAGACCATAGGAAAATACATCTCAGCAATGATTACACCAAGTTTAATCCATTTTGATACAGGCAGCACACCATCACTTTTCTATTTAATTTGCAGGTGGTCAATTTAGCCATTGCAGAAATTCAAATCCAAGCACTGCAAGTGACAAGCTCTGAAAGAAAGGCCTAAGCAGAAGGAATATATGTGCTAAGAAAAGCATTTTGATTTTTTAATACATTAATATCTTTTCAGTCAGGCTTACAAAATGTACTGGATCTGTCCCATCTGTTTACAATTTCAAGTCCTGCAGTGGTTAGCTGGAAACAACTAAGGAAAGGCATTAGTCTCTCTATAAAATATGTTTGTAACTATGTTTAAACTGGGAGTTTTCAGAAGTGCCCAGCATTGGCCTTGTTTCACTTTATCTCAAGCTGACTGGAGTTTAGTGCCATGAGTGTCATCTTTTTGGGTCCCTGGTGTTCCTACAGTAATCAAGGATTTCTGGAGACTCTGCAGAGGGTTAATACTGGGTCTGTTTCACCAGGGTGCTGAGATTTTGTTCATGTGATAGGACATAGTTTCTCTAAAATGCATCTGCTTGGTGAATTGATGTGTTGCAACTAGTGGATGGCAAGCACTAATGAGCACAATAATTTTCTTGGTCAAGGTAATTGAGCTAAACGGAGTGCATTACTCACTAAGAGCATGCTACCAGCAGGAGTTCTTTATTAACCTGGCTATGCACCACATAGCAAATTGCATCTTAATCTTTGTTTAATTTGTTATCTTTTTTTGCTCTTAACCAAATTAGAGAGGGAAACATTCTCCTTTATGGGCCTGAGAAGGGCTGGTATAGCCTATTAGACAATGGGATGTGGCTATGAAAAAGGCAAACTATGAGCACAAAACTCAGTCTTCCTGAACGACCTCATATGGCAGTTTGCAACACTGAAACTCCCTTTTTTTGAAAATGTGGAAGTCTGGGATTCTGCATTTGCAAAAGCAGAATCAGAAGAGTGTGTTTACTGAGTGGGAATGTTATATGTATTTTGTATAATTTTTATATTTGATTAAAATTTATTTAGTGCATTTTATATGAACATTTTTTGTTCATAATACCTAGATTCCAAAGGTGGTGTTATCAGACATAATTTTTTGTTCCTCTCTAAACATAACCCAGAACATGTGAGATCTTGAGGTGAAATCTAAAAGCATCCAAAGTCCCTGTTACCCCTTGTATTTTTTTCTTTATGTACTCTTGGATATGTGGCCTGTGAATATGGATTATGACTTTACACAGCATTTTGCAGAGCAGGGTTCGTGGTCCTTGACTGGGGTTTCAGAGTACTGCCTAGTATAAAGAGTACAATGTAATCGCCTTGGTAATCTGGGAAGATGAAACACTCTTACAACTTTAGCCAGGCTTAAAGGCTTTTAAAAGACACAGCAGAGAGAAGAGGTCATAGAAGCTCTTCGTATCCCTCCATTTTCTCTGATCTGTGCTCTCAGATGCTTTATCATACTTCCATATTCTACTTTTTCTAGGACTTGCTGCAACTTCTTTGTCTCATGCCTGAAGTGCCAGGCATCCACTACCATTTGTTCCTTAGGCAGCTGTCTCCCCTCTACTTTTACATGCCAAAACACTTCATACAGTCCTCCTCTTCATCAGCTACCACATGCCACAGGCTCTGTGTTGGTTCCCAGCCTTCAGTGTTGGGTCATATGAAGGTCTCACTTTTGCCTCTCTTATGTCACCTTTGTGATCATCTAAATTGTGTCTTTTAAATTTTATTTCTGTTAGATTATTGGGTTCCGGACAGTACCCTCAAAAAGCATGTTGTCATTTTCTCTTGTGTACAAATGGCTATATTCCTCTGTTTGCAGAGCAAGGTGGGCTGGAAACCTTTGCTTTCAGTGGTGGCTGTAGCACTTGGGCCACAGCTACAGCACTAACTTACTGACTGGTTTCCCAGCTTGGCCCTGGACCTGCCTTGTCACCACAGACTTGTTTAGTGATCTGAGCTCTGGGATGGCCTTGGCTGCTATCCTTCAGCCTACCCTGCTTGCTTTGCTTGGGTCTGGGCCTGGGGTCTGGCTGGGGAGACCCCTGCCCTGTCCACCATGTTGCCAGCTCCCCTCCCCTGAGGCAGGGGCTGGTCCTTGTGGCTCCCTGGTGACGTGCCATATTTGCTTAAGGGCCACGCAGTATCTCATGTGAAATGCTTGCACTGCATTTCAAAAAAGTGCAGGATTGTTTGTGCACATATGTGTTTTTATCAACTCTCCCCAACAGAAAGCAATTTCGAAGCATTATGAAGGCTGCAATGATGTTTTGTGGTAGATCCTTGTTAATAAGACTCCACTGTCTTCTATTAGAGTGCAAATTAGGTCCTGTGTGTTGTTCTGTTCCCTCATTTCTTGCTGTGAAGAGACAGTGTAGTCCTAGCCCTCTCTCCCAGAGATTATTGTTGCTCAGCAAATAACTATTCCTGGAAATTACCTATTGTTCTGTTACATTATCATTAAAGATGGAAGGGAGAAACAATATACTGGCAGGCAGGGCCAACTTGTGTGCAAACCTATGTAAGCCATTAGGAAACAGACATTAAAAGTTTCAGTCACTTGAACATAATTCAGCACCTTGGCACGTCAACCATTCTTGTGTATTTTCTCTTTCAGACATAGTGTTCAGGTGGCTGAGACCAATGCTGTGTCTCTCTACTGTTTATTGATGTCCATCATCACGGACTGCCGTATTTTGAAAATGAGAAAGTGCTGAGGGGGAAAGCCAGAAATATTTTTTTTTTCTTGTGGACAGACAGTTTCTATGGGAATTTTCAGGAGTAAATGCAGTCTTTGGCAAAGCTGTCATTCACTTAGCAAGAGAAAAAAAATGATTTGTTCTTTCAGAGGAAGTTCAAAACTTATTTTCCTATTAATAGATAATACAGGCTGTGCACCATGAGTAAAAAACTACTCTAATGCACCTGAACTGGAAGAAGGACACAGCTGGTGCACAATCTTGCAAACTGTCATACATATAAGTAGTTTTTCTCATTTCAGATAAGTTAAGTTACATTAGTATAATTGTTCGTAAAGCAATTTTATCTAAGACTTTAAAATTTAAAAGTCCTTACATGGAAGCTCATTACGTTCCCCTGAAATTCTGCATGGAGAGACACAGGTCTGATCTAAATGAAAAGTGTACTCTTTCAAACAGGACAGCTGCCGCCTTCCCTCTTTCTTACTCTATGTATCTGAGCCTGCACAGATGCACTTAAAAAAATTAAAAGTCACAATAGCAGAAGATAAGGTGAAACCTTTTCTATTAACACAATTTCCATGAAAGCTGAAGTGCTCTGGACGTATATGGGTTGTGAACAGATATATATCCACAAACCTTGCCTTACTATGTATCTTTCTCACAGTCCATGGGCATACAGATGATTTCTTAGTGTGCAGGTCAAATGACATTTTACTAAACTTCGACTCTTGGAGAATGATTAGTATGGGAAAATGGTCTAAGTCAAAACATAGTACCAGGGCCCTGAGTACACCAACACACCTTAATGGCCCTGAGCAGTCTCCAGTGGGACTTCCACCCATATTCTCTGCCCATGGGCCTGGGGCGTCCACTTAAGATCAGGCCTTAGTCACTGCCTGAGCTACACTTCGGTGTGTCTAGCTCCAGTTCTGTCTCTACCCCTGCCTCGTGGATGGACTTTGGAGCCATGTTGTAACTTTGCCTCCAGTCCTGTCTCTGACCCTGTCTTTTCTGGTCCTGAATGGATGGATGGATGGATGGACCCTAAACCTGGTTCATCACTTTGCTTATTGATGGACCCAGTTACTAGGATCCTGCTCTTCTTGCTGTGTTGAGACCCTGAGGGACTCCACCTTGTTGGTGAGGACACTGCTTGTGCTGGGGTTATCTTTGGCTCCCATCTCCCCTTCCCTCAGGGAGCAGCTGGTCCTTGCTGTTCCCTGAAATACAGCTGGACAAAATCTGAAATTCCAGCTAAGAAAATTCTACCAGCCATTTCACCATTCTTTATTTCATTCAACCAACCAAATTATAGCTCTTTCTATAGCAGTATCATAGAATGGCTTGGTTTGGAAGGGACCTTTAAAGCTCATCTAGTCCAACCCCTCCACTGTGGGCAGGGACATCTTTCACTAGATCAGGTTGCTCAAAGTGCCATCCAAACTGAGCCTGAACACTTCCAGTGATGGGGCATCCACAACTTCTTTGGGTAACCAGTGCCTCACCACCCTCATCATAAAAAAAATTTGTTCCTTACATCTAATCTAAATCTTTTAGTTTAAACCATTATCCCTTGTCCTGTCACTACATGCTGTGGAAAAAGGTCTCTCTCTGTCTCTCTTATAAGCTCCCTTTATATAATGAAAAGCCTCAATAAGGTCTCCCCAGAGCTTTCTCTTCTCCAGGCTGAACAGCCCCAACTCTCTTATCCTTTCTGNCAGGCTGAACAGCCCCAACTCTCTTATCCTTTCTGCCTAGGAGAAGTGTTCCAGCCCTCTCACCATTTTTGTGGCCCTCTTCTGAACCTGCTCTAACGGATCCATGCCTTTTTCGTACCCAGAGGTGGAGTCAGTATACCATGTGGATTCTCATGAGAGCAGAGCAGAGGGGCAGAATCACCTCCCTTGACCTGCTGGCCACACTTCTTTTTATGCAACTTAGGGTACAATTGGCTTTCTGGGCTGCAAGCACACACTGCCAGCTCATAGCTAATTTTTCATCCACCAGTACCTCCGAGTCCTTCTCCTCAGGACTACTCTTAATCCATTCATCACTCAGCCTGTACTGACACTGGTGATTGCCCTGACCCCTGTGTAAGACCTTGTACTTGGCCTAGTTGAACTTCATGAGGTTCATACGGGCCCATTCCTCAAGTCTTTCAAGGTCTCTCTGGATGGCATCTGTTCCCTCCAGTGAATCAGCCGCACCACTCAGCCTGGTGTTGTCTGCAGACTTTTTGAGGGTGTCCTCAAGCCCACTGTCTGTGTCATTAATAAGGATATTAAATAATACTGCTCCCAGTACAGACCCCTGAAGGACACCACTTGTTACTAATCTTCATTGGGACATTATCCAAATGTAGATTAAACAGTGACAGGGAAAACTCCTGGACAATGGGACTCTCAGCTGACTATCCTGTTGAGTTGTACAAACAGTCCTTGGTATGGTTTTGACTAGTCAAGCTAGCACTTTTCCAAATAATTCCAAGATATGGGAATACCCAGAAATTAGCACTAAGCAAATGCAATTCACAACTGACACTTTTTCAAGAGGCATTTTGCATTGTTCTAGTTGGCCTCAGTGTTAGAGAGTGATTTGAGCATGTTTTCATTTACTGCTATTTTGGTAGACTGCTTGTATCTATTTGACTCAAATTCTCCATATGCGTACACATGTATGTAGACTTTCTCACTTGATAAAGGCAGTTATTTCCTTAAAAATATTCTAGTGAGTAAATCTGAACACATAGACTCAATAAGGTAGGGACCTTCATCAAGAACAGTGTCTGAATAGTCTCCCATCAAACTTCAGGGGCAATGAATAAAATTCTTTCAAAGGCACATTTTAAAAATTATTCTCCCTCCAGCTCTGTAAGTCACATAGTAGTTCTGCTTAGTTTAATTTCATACCAATGCAATGACACCAGCACCATGCTTTCCAAGCTCTACTGCAGAATTTAGTGGGTAACTGTTCTGACAGCAGAATTTACCAAAGATTTACTGTACTTTTAGAAGCTGTGGCTCAAATTAGACTGACTAGATATATCTGGATGCACACATGACAGTGAGTCAGAACAGCTCTGAGAAGAGAATGTTTAACATAAACATTTCTAATTTCCTTTTATTAGACAGATTTTGTCTTCTACTAATAGGCAACTGTTGTGGTTTAACCCCAGTTGGCAGCTAAGCACCACACAGCTGCTTGCTCACCCTCCCTGCCCCCCGGTGGGATGAGGGAGAGAATGGGGGGAAAAAAGTAAAACCCGTGGGTTGAGATAAAGGCAGTTTAATAGGATAGCAGAGAAAGAGAAAATAATACTAATAACGATAAAAGAATATACAAACCAAGTGATGCACAATGCAATTGCTCACCACCAGCTGACCGATGCCCAGCCTGTCCTCGAGCAGTGATCACTGCCCCCACGGCCAACTCCCCCCAGTTTCTATACTGAGCATGATGCCATAGGGTATGGAATAGCCCTGTGGCCAGTTTGGGTCAGCTGTCCTGCCTGTGCTTCCTCCCAGCTTCTTGTGCACCTGGCAGAGCATGGGAAACTAGAAAGTCCTTGACTAGTGTAAACACTACCTAGCATCAACTAAAACCATCAGTGTGTTATCAAATTATTCTTATCCTAAATCCAAAACACAGCACTATAGCAGATACTAGGAAGAAAATTAACTCTATCCCAGCTGAACCCAGGACACATAAGCATATTGTAATTATATTAACCATGGTTATGGAATTTACCAGTGGAATTTACCAGCATCTAATAACATATCCTATAATGTCAAAAAAGGAGATGCTTTATCTAGATTTTCATTGTTGACCAACTGATTCACATTCAAATTGCCAAGTTATTTATAACATTTCCAGTCATTCTAGTCAGAATTATTTTTAATTGCATGTATTATTTTATAGAGGCGTATGCATTAGTATTTTGCTTCATTATTCCTTGTCACTGCAGTACGAAGTCTGTCTTGGTGAAGGAGAGGAAATACATAATCTTCTCTATAAACTAAATAGCTCCATGTCAGGGAAAGACTTTTGCTTTCTGCTATCAGGATAATCAAAATAATAGAAAACAAAAGCAAGCAGAAGGAGTTTCTACCCTACTCTGGACTGAATGTATCCATTATTTTCCACTCAAAGGGATCTCAACAGGCTCGGGGGACAGACTGGCAGGAACTTAATGAAGCTTAGCAAAGGCAAATGCAAGTTTCCATACCCAGAATGGAATAACTCCACTCAAAAGCGAAGACTTGGAGCTGATTGACTAGAAAACAGCTTTCCATAAAAGGATCTGGGGGTCCTGGTGGACAACAAATTGGATATGAATCCACAGTGTGTTCTTGCAGCAATGAAGGCTAACTACATGCTATGCTTTAGAAAAAAATCATAGCCAGCTGATTGAGGGGTAGTAGTAATTTCCTTCTGTGTGACATTTATGAGTTTGCATCTGTATCCAGGTGTAGTCTCCCCTGTATATGAAAAGCACTGACTGCATGGTGCAACACTAGCAGAGGGCTATTAAGATGACTGGGAACTAGAGCACAGGATATATGAGGAGATGCTGAGAAAGCCAGGTTTGTTCAGACTGGAGATGAAAAGCTGAGAAGATGGAGGTAATTGAAGTGTTCTACTACCCAATGAGTGGTTAAAGAGAACATGGATCCAGACTGTTCTTGGAGGTGCACAGCAAAAGGATGAGAGACAACAGGAGCAAGTCAGAGCAGAGGAAAATTTAATTATATGTAAGGTAATAATTTTCATAATAAGGATTATCAAATGGTGGGACAGATTGCCCAGAGAAACTGTGGAAACTCCATTCTTAGAGATATACCTTCATAATTATACTGAACAAAATTCTGGGCAACCTAATCAAACCTGGGAGTTGGGCCTAACCTCTGAATTTGTCCTGCTCTTAGCAGGAGTTTAGACCTCATTCCTTCTGGAGTAGTCTTCCGACCTGAGCTGTTCTATGAAGCTGCTTAATGTCTTCATCAATGACATAGATGGTGGGATCAAGTGCACCCTCAGCAAATTTGCAGATGACACCAAGCAAGCGGTGCGTTTGACATGCCTGAGAGGTGGGATGCCATGCAGAAACCTTGGCAAGCTCAAAAAGCGTGCCCTTGTGAACCTCATGAGGTCCAACAGGGCCAAGTGCAAGGTCCTGCACCTGGGTTGGGGCAACCCTCAATATCAATACAGGCTGGGGGATGAAGAGATTGAGAGCAGTCCTGCAGAGAAGGACTTGGAGGTACTGGTGAATGAAAAGCTGGACATGAGCCAACAATGTGTGCTCACAGCCCAGGGGGCCAACCGTATCCTGGGCTGTATCAAAAGAAGCGTGACCAACAGGTCAAGGGAGGTGATTCTGCCCATCTACTCCATTCTGGTGAGACCTCACCTGAAGTACTGAGTCTAGCTCTGGAGTTCTTGGTACAGGAAAGACAGGGACCTGTTGGAATGGCTCCAGAGGGCCACAAAAATGATTAGAGGGGTGGAACACCGCTCCTATGAAGAAAGGCTGAGAGAGCTGGGGTTGTTCAGCCTGGAGAAGAGAAGGCTGTGGGGAGACCTTATTGTGGCCTTTCAATATATAAAGGGGGCTTATAAGAAAGATGGGGACAGACTTTTTAACAGGGCCTGTTGAGTTTGGACAAGGGCTAATGCTTTTAAACTAAAAGAGGGTAGATTTAGAGTAGATATAAGGAAGAAATTTTTTACAATGAGGGTGGTGAAACACTGGAACAGGTTGCCCATGGAGGTGGTAGATGCCCCATCCCTGTAAGGGGGCATTGAAGGTCAGGTTGGACAGGGCTTCTCAGCAACCTTATCTAGTGGAAGATGTCCCTGCTCATTGCAGGGGGGTTGGACTAGAAGACCTTTAAATTTTCCTTCCAACCCAAACCATTCTACGATTCTATGAATCTATGTGTCTGTAATGAATGTAGACTATTCCAAGATTATTGTTTTCCAGACTTCATATTTATTTCTATTTTAGCAAAACAAATAGTCACCTAGGCTTTTTCCAAAGGTTGAATGACCCTACATTTTCCCCTGAAGGAACATTACTGTTTAATGTATTTGTCGCTTCTCAGGAAGAGACAGTCTTAATCCTCTGGTTGCGGAGACTAATGCTGATTTAATGGTATAACTCAGCAAAAAAATGTTCAGGGTAAAAAGCTTTTAAGTCAGAATGATGTGACAAACATTCCAGCTATTCAGGGCAGCATCCTGGGAATTAATCCTTTGCTAAGGTAGAGTAATAATAACTGAGCAGCAGCATTGTTAGAATTAGTATATATGTGTAGTTGAGCAAATCCTTTTCCTCATTCCTGCAATTTAGGGTGATGTACAAAACAAACTATCAAAAGCACGTACTAAAGGAATACCTCATAGAAATATGGTTGCCTTAGAGCTGAAATGAAGCTCTTCAAATCCTTCCAGGAAAGGAGGAACTTTTAAAGGATTGAAATATGGCACACAGAAATGTTAAATCAGGATGTCAGGAAAAAAGCATCAAATTTTTAATTTTATTTACTCACTTCTCATCTTCTTTCCCATCATTGAGCAGATGCTGTTCCTGTTGAATTGTCTTAGCTGGTTCAGTTGATTGTTCAGTTTTTGAAGACTCAGGTGCTTTTTCTGGTACTGTATCTAGAAAAAAAATAATTTTTGAATACCAATTTTTAAAGAATTATGATAATATTTTTGGATGACTCACAGCTTGGCTGCCATTATGCCTTCAGTGGACAAGCACTACACAACACATTCTGGGACCTGACCTTTGAATAATTTCCTGCATAAATCTGTATCAGTGCCAGCTGTACAGAACATGTTTATGATGAGTGTACCTTTTAGAATATGTAACATACTCGTGGTTTTTAAACTAGATGCATCTATAGCCAGCTCAACAATAGTCAAGACAGAGCTCTTCTATATTTATAAGGGACAAGAACTCATGCAGCATGATAGAATTTTAGTGTGTGCTTATTTAAAGAAATACATAGAGGAGAGATAGGTAGATCTGTCCAGAAATGCCTTGTGAAAAACAGGAAGAAAAATGAAGAGTAGCTCATTTGCTTATGCATAGCAAATGCTAATGACATGATTTATACTCCAGTGTTTGAATTGCATTAAACCTCTTGTTGCTTCAGCTGGCATGACAGTCCTATTTGTTGCTGAGTAAATTATGACTGAAACATATCATTAAGGATGTGAGTATGTAGAACTTTGGCTAGTCTATTTCTTCATTTTTGTTACAAGCAACTTTTAAAAAAGAGTTTAAGCGGGAAATTCGTAGAGTTTAAAACAAACTTTGTGCTAATGGTATAGTCTCTTGCCATTTAAGTGGCCTTATGTGATTTTTACAATTAGTCCTATATCTTTATTTTAAATTTTCATGCTGAAAAATATTTTGACAGCTCTCATCAGTCTGACACTTTGCATAAAGGAGGAACAAACTCTGTCTTCATAAATACTTTAAGTAATATGATTATAGAGGAGAAAGCTTGGCAGCAAAACATCATAAAAAATAAATCAGGAGCCTGTTGTGTATGCTGTATTTTAAATTCAAGACAGCTCAAAGAAAACCAAACCTTGAGTATTTTGGATGGATAGATATTGTAAGATTAGTTTTCTGATAGTTAATCTCCATATTTTGAGAGTCGTTACTCATTTCAGAAGGGTAAAAGCAGTTACAACAGTAAACTGTTAAGCTGTTCAGCTGGAAAGTTGTTGTTTGAAATAGCATTGAAACAAAACTTAGCGAAGGACAGTGGGTCAGTTTGTTTACAGCACTTGATAAACAAAACTATCCTCCTACCACCACTTATTCAGTTTGGGGATAATATTTTCTTCCAAGCATCTATTAAGAACAGACAAAATGTTTCTTGAGCTGAGTTTCAGACTTTTACCAGATGGACAATTGATTACAGGACCAGTGGGTCATTTCTAGTTTTTTTTCTTAGCGTTTGGGTTAAGAAGCAAGCATGCCCTGTGTGAGCCCTGCTACTCTTATGGGATTTCATTTCTTAAACAGGATCAAAGACAAGACCTAGACAGAGGTATCTGTGGATGCCAGAAATACTCAAGCCAGAGTCAGAAAAGGAACTGAAGAGAAGGCAAAGAAATCCATGTTTCCCAAGGTGCTCATCAGCTGGGTTTTGACTTAGCAAGTTTAGGGGTCAATTTTCAAATAGTCCCTTGGAAAAATGTAGCACTACTGAGTATGAAGAGACAGTCTGCAGGATTTGCATTACTTATCACCTGTAAGCTGGGAAGATTTTTTGTGAGGAATTCCATTTAAAACTCTAACATTTGATTGGACTTAATGGCTTAAATTGATAACAGATTCTTGCCTGCTTAATGGAAATGCAGATTATTGTTTGCTTTCTGCAGCAGTTAGTATTGTAGTACTATCCTGAGGAAAAGTCTGCTGAAAATATAACACTAGGGAATGTTTCATCTTACTTGAAGGGTCTGCCAGGGAATTTTCAAGGTACAGAATAGCACACATTCAGGGAAGTGAGGACTCCAAAGAGGACTGTTGCTGTTCCTGCCCCCAGAAAGGTTCAAGCAAGGATGAAAGAGTTTCTTAGTATTTGATTACAGGGGTTCAAAATACTTTTCTGGTAGTTCCAGTCAAAAAGACTTTTTTTTTTTATTTTAGGAAGGAGGAATTTTAAAATGGGTTCAGGCTTCTAGCACAGTGAATACATTCTCATAGTGAAATAAAATTTATTTCTCCTAGGAATTTCATAGACATTGTCTGCAAGAAAAATCACAAAGGAGCTGCAGTTACAGAAAATAAAGGGGTTTTGGACCTATTTATAACTGACTAGTTTGTGGGTCTTGTTACTGAACCTTAACCTGTTAAAATTCTATTTAACCCTTTCCCCACGGGATCTCTACAAATGATGCTACTGACTCTGTGCTTTTGTGGCACACATTCCTCCTGTGGTTTTGTGATCAGCATGACATGATGTAGAAAAGAAGATGCAAAAGCCAAAAATTTCAGCACTTTCTGAGGTTTCTGCTCCCTTCTGAATTCATGGTTTGTAGTTTCCCAGTTCTGCCTGCCCTGACTCCCCCAGCCAAAAAGTCATGTAGTTGAGTGACAGCTAGGCTAATCCCAACAATTTTGTAATTACCCCACTTTGGGAATTTTCTTTGTTATAGTAATTGCTCCTCATTACATCTATACTAGCAGAGAATACAACCTGATAGGAACAATCAGAATAGTGAAATGATGCTGAAGGCCTAACATCCAAGCTATATCAGTTTGAGGCAGCTGTATTTCAAACCAGGTCTATTGTGATCCTCTGAAATGAATGGCCATCAGCAGCTTGAGTAAAGTAGGTTAACTTACCAAGTGCTTCTTCTGGTTTAGTTTTATTCTAAAGGAATGCAGTCATGTGTTCCTAGAGAGCTTTTGGTGAACAAACAGAGTACAGTGGGGGACAATCAGGAGATTTGGTTCAGAAGCGCATTTTTCATCTGAAATAAAATGCCAGCATAGACACACTATTTATAGTAACAGGCTCTTGAATAAGACAATCCATCTCTGGAATGACAACACGTGCATGGGAACGGAAGACCACAAAGTAAAAAAATATGGTGCTTGCACATAAGCATTCCATTGCAGAAGGATAATGGCTTCCGAACTTCCACAAGTTTTTAGAGTTCATAAATCGCCAGGACCAGCACAGGGCTTATTTACATTAGGATTAGGATATCATGGCTTAGCACCACTGCCAGCTCTGTGTCAAGTTTTAGTTGCTTCTTTCTGTGTGAAATTGTGAGGGAATTGTGAGGGCTGCCTGTGTAGCCACATTTAAAAAACCCTAGTTGCTCTTCACAGCTGAAATCTAGCTCATACCCCTCTGACTTATGAGACCAGCCCCAAAGGAATGCCTTTAAGATCAATTTGGTAGTCATTTTAGGGAACATTTAGAGTACAACAGTTGGTTTGTAGAATAAATAATGATTCCATCAGGCAGATGGCAAGGCTTACAGGATAACAAAAAATCTTCTATTGGCTTTACATAATTTTGGTCATGGTAAAGAAAGTGTGAGTGAGAAAAAGGAAGCAGAATTATCCCAAGGCACCAATTTTTAAGCAATTTTCAAAACAGATAGATCCATGCTTACTTGACAAAATAAGGTATTTGAGTTTTTCTAAATGATTTCCATTCCCATTATATTGGAATACAGGTAGGTAAAGCTGCCAACATATTGGTAGTGGGAGCTGAGGAATGCAGTCCACTGGTGTCTACGTATTCTAGATCATTTGGCCTCCCCATAAGAATAATATAATTTAAAATTGAGTTGGGATAAGTGTTGCTGGTTCTATTTTAAGATGGAAGGGAAGAGCACCAGTTGTGGAAGTATAAATTTGTGGGCAAAACACTGCTTAATAGAATCCCTCAAAAAGGTAGGTGGTTAAATTGAGAGGCCCAATGAAACCTCATCATACCAGTGATCTTCCAGGATGGCAATGAACAAGATGCAGGTTATAAGACTGATTTGTTTCCCTCTCTTAGTCTTTCAGATTTTTGTCATTTTCCATTGGTCTTTGTTCTTCCAGAAGAGACTTAGGCCAGGAAAAAAAGTAATAAAAAATGACTACTGGTGGGAGTCAGTCTTTTACCTGTGTTATCTTAGTCAGGTGGACAATGCTCCCACTTGAAATTTATTATTATTAAAACTTCATTGTTTATTCTTGTCCCCTATTTTCATAATTCCAGTAAAACAACACTGGAACAGTATTGCAGGATTAGGTTAGAGTAGCCAGAAGATCTCTGCATGTTGGAGGAGTATATTCAGCTTATTCTGAGGCCACTCAGCTCCCTTTGTAATGTTTCCATAAACCAGTTTTTCTCTTCAGTTTTCACTTCATGGTTTTGGACAGAGACCCTTGACAGTCTTTCCAAATTCATTTGATTTCCTACTACCACACACACTCATTCTTGCAGAATAGCCTGTAGCAGAGTATTTCCCATGTTTGCACTAG
>VZTL01035517.1:15993-38676 GCA_013400535.1 Scopus umbretta | reverse complement strand
CTTTTCTTTTTCTGCTCGAAAGCTAACTGTTGCAGCCAGGTCAACATAATTAATATGCCACATGAAGCTCAATTAAGCTTCAGCATTGGAGAAATACAAGGTATTTGAAAATACGCTGTGTAAAACAACATGCAAAATGGGATCAGAGCTTACAAATACAAAGTGTGATTTCTTTTTAAATTAGGTTTTGTTTAAGATTTCAAGTACTGCTTTTACACTAGTTAACTTCCTGTTTAATTTGACAATTACAGGGATCTTATTCTCCCTGCTCTATTAGGATTCCCTTTTCCCAAAGATTTCATCATGACATTAAAGCTCTTTTTGTGGCTAACCGTGTGTGTTTGTGCCAAAAGGGAAAAGGATGCAAGATGTTAGTTTCCTGCACAGAAAAAACCTTTGGCAGCCAGTTTGTGGGATCAGGAAACTTTCTCCTGCTATCAAAAATTCCAAAGAGACTAGCAGCTGCAAACTTAGAAAGAACATACTTATGGATATTAGCCTTACCTTTTTCTCCCCTGAACCTGCACAAAATGGTCATGCGTAGATAAAAAAGCCAAAACCTTTTTTCTTCAGGTGGCATCAAGACAATACAGAGCACTTTAAGATGCTATCCAGAAAGTACCACGAGACAGACGAACATATTTTTTCACCCACATGAGCACTTCTTTAGTATTGGTTGGGTCAAGCACTGCTTCTAGTGTCTGCGTTAGACTGTGTAAAGGAAAGTCAGATCTGTCTACTCAACAGCTTTCTGTGCCATGCAGAAGTATTTTATGCAACAATTCTGAACTAAGTTATTCCTCTGACCACATGTACCACCACAGAAAATTCATTATCTGTATGTCAGTTTTGAAACTGCAAATTGGAAGAATATATCCACCATCATAGGAACACATAAAATCCACTTGCCCAAAGACATCTACCTAAGGCTCTACTGGAGAATCACTACTGTTAGACTAGAGCATCAGCCAATATATTGCATTCTAGTGAAAGAGAAGGAGTACTTCAAAAAGTACAATTCTGGATAAGAGGGAAATTGAACTGAATATGTACTTACTTATTTGTCAGCTTGAGATTTTAAAGAATTACTTAAAGGAAGCAAAACTTTTCTGTCTTTTGATGTGCTCTCACACCACAGTCAATGGTTTCTCTGATACTCCTTTGAGAACAAAATATGTTCAAGGTTGGTTTAAAATAATTTAATAGGATTCCCTCAGGAGCTGGAAAGTACCAAAGACTGAAACAGTTTGAGCTTCATCAATAAATCAAACAGACATATATAAGAGCAACAGAAACTGTGACACAGATGAGATTTATTATACGAAGATTACGAAGTCATTTGTTGAAAACCAACATGAATACTGTCCCTACAGTTAACAGACTTACTTGTCATTCAAAAGAAAAGGAATAAACACAACTACAAATAAACATTTTGTGGGGAAGCAGTATAATCTCCATCACTGAAGGTTTTCAAGAACTGGCCAGGGAAAATGTGAAGAATGTGATCTCTGAGATCACTTCCAGCCCTACTTCCTCTCTCTGTTAAGCTCTACTTGATTTGGTTTGCCCCTTGCTTTAGTGTACCATAATACTTTATTGTAGATGAACTGTGGGATCTCATAATAAAAAAAAAACCTGAGAACACCGATATGGCATGTCAACAACATGAAAATATTTTTTTTCAACTAAAATTTAAACATTTTAAAAGCTACATTACTCCCTATCTTCTTAGCATTCGGGAATAGAAACTGAAGAACTAATTTAAAACATCTGAAATGCATTTAAATTTGCCTTAAGTATGCATACCTCTTTTATCAATGGACCCCAAAGCAAAATGCTGGGTGAATAATTTAATTCCATCAATAGTTCTTTGCAGGAAATAAATTACACAAATGCAGCAAAGAAGCACCATTTTTACAGAGGTAAGTGATGGGCTCAAGGACATACAGATGTAATCTGAGGTAGATATGGATGTAAAGCACAAGTATTTACATTCTTTTTCTTGTTTCTAAACCGCAAGCCTGTATTACTTAATCTATGAAATGTTTTCAAGGAAAGGGGTGGGGAGCAGAAGCTGACCTTGAGGCAGCAGATTGAAATAATGACTGTTAATGCTGCAAGTTTAATAATGTTTTGCAGTCAGATATATAGCTGCATATTAAATGTGGCTGGTAACACTAGTTGCAACTCCATTTGCTCAGCTAAGTATCCCTGCGCACTGACAAAGACAAACCAGATACTGCCAACTGGCAAAACAATGGTAGTACAAACCAAGACCTTTTCCTTAATATTTTGAAATAAATGGTTTCATGGTACAAATGAGGGGGGAATGCTCTATTTTACTGAAAATATCGTCTGTTATAAAAATATTCAAATATTAACATCTTTAAAATATTTTCATTTTCAACCACAGAACAATACAAACACAGTCATGAAAACACATGCAATATTAAAAAGGAAAAAGCAGCAAGCATTTCCATTAAACATGGGAATTACTACCACATATGACAAAACATCGCTGTGCACATAAATAGCTTCTGCTATCAAACTCAAGGCTGAATCTTAAAAAAGTCTCTTCTACTGCTTTACAACACTACTGCTGGCTTAAAGCTGCAGTTTTTCTAAAGTTCAGATGACATTTTTGATTACCAAACTAATATAAAGGGAAAAATATCAACAAATAAAAAGAAGTTTCAGCAACAGTATTTTTAGCCTATAACAATAAAGTCTTACAAAGCTAAGTGATCTCTATATATTAATCAGTGAAAAAGTAAATGCATAGGAGCCACCTGATTTTTTTGTAGATATAGAAAAGCAATATTCAGAACATTGTATGGAAGGTCTTATTCCTAGATATGAAATAACAACTTACCCATATAAATGACATGAATTGCTATTTTGTTAACAAATGCAATTTTGGATTAACTAAAAACACATTTAAATGAGAACGTTTTCATTTACACTTTCATTTAGATAATGGTGTGACTACTGGGCATTGGAACACAAGCCTTCAATTAACAAAAATTGAGAATACTCAGAAACTACTGTTGTTTCTTTATAGATTGGCAAACAAGAACAAGATTTTTGTAGGTATATTACAAACTATTAAAATCTCTCCCTCTTTCCCATAAATAATATATTTTTTAAATTCCTAAAAATAATGTACTACTACAAAAAGTAGTATTTCAAATCTTGCTGAAAAGACTTTTAATAGAACTGCAGTATTATACTTCCTTATAAGTCCAAGTACAGTGGGTCTGCCTGGGATGGAGTTAATTTTCTTCAGCCTGTGCTGTTTTGAATTTGTGCCTCGAACAGTGTTGATAAAACAGGGAAGTTTTAGCTATTGCTGAGCAGTGCTTGCACAGCACCGAGGCCTTTTCTGTTTCCCACTCTGTCCCCCCAGCAAGTGGGCTGGGAGAGGGCACAGCGGGGACAGCTGACCCCAAAATGACCAAGGGGATATTCCGTGCCCTATAAACAGCTCAGCAACAGAAGCTGGGGAAGGGAGGTGGACGTTCAGGATTATGGTGTTTGCCTTGCCAAGCGACCATTACATGTGACGGAGCCCTGCTTTCCAGGAAGGGCTGGACATCTGCCTGCCCACAGGAAGTAGTGAATTAATGCCTTCGTTTGCTTTGCTCATGCGCACTGCTTTGCTTCACTTTCTGAACTGTCTTGATCTCAACCCACGAGTTTTCTAGTTTTTGCCCTTCTGATTCCCTCCCTCATCCCCCGTGGGGTGGGTGAGCGAGCAGCTGGGTGGGGACTTACCTGCCAGCTGGGGTCAACCCACTACACCACGCACAGCGAATTAAGCAAGATCCAGTTACAGCTTTTTTTAAAACCCTCTTCCTTATTCTTATTGTTGAGAATCAAAGCTATCTCACCAAGAAAGCACTGAAGTGGGAAGAGGCTGTTGACTGTGTTAGCATGCAAAGGTCACATCAGTGCAACTGATGTCTGCCAGCTTAGCAAATGCAATTCCTACATTGCCATTCCATTTAATGCTTTGCCAAGTCAAGTGCTACAGTGACAGAAGTTTCACAGTGTGTTTTAGTACACATAAAAGTTCTCATAGGAAAGCTTTTAAGTCATAGGAAAATTCATTTTAACTTTTTTTACTTTGAATTACAGAGTTATTTTAGAGTTATTCTTTAGAGTTCTTTCTCATGTGGTATAAATGTTTTCAGGGTTATGCGGTACTCCAAAAATGCCTAAAACATACTTCCAAGACAGCTATTGGAAGTGACAGATAGACCAGAAACAGACTTGGTTCTACAAATTTACACCACACAAATTTATACCAGGTAATGATATCTGAAAATGGAAGAAAACAAATGAGAAATATGCAAGATGATGCAACTAAAAAAAAGGAATTAATGCCTTTTTCACTCCTTTGTCAGGCTATGTGAGACACCTTTTTTTAAAACAACACGACTGGTATCAAGGATGAAAAGCATTTCTGATACTATCTGTAACATCGTGAAAAGCCACACAATACCTCAATGCTACTCAGAATGTTATAAGCAATATACATGTTCCTTTGTAAATTCTAGACCTGAATTAACAGCTTTGATTCAAGGAACCTTGACCAGGAGTGTCTGCATCAAACCTATTTAAATAATACAATAAATAATAAATGTTATTTATAATAAAATTACATTCAATATTGATTTGAAGATCTCAAGTGATGGAAAACTTCTATGTTCTTTGGCAGTGCATTTTTAACTACAAGGATAGTGTATCGGTTTTATTCCACCAAGTTGTCCCAGCAGATTAATGTAGTGATGAGCAAGGGCATCCAATTTCCTGTCACTTTTATTCTGGTACATTTAAGATAAAGTAAATTCTATCTAACACAAGAAAGCAAATACATTCATATATGTTACTTAAGTCTTTATAGCTCTTCATTCTTTCTTTTTTTTTTTTTTCCTGATCTAGGTTATATTAGGCCTGATAAGTGAGATACCATCAGAGTATGTAAGCCAAGGAAACCAGTAACTCAGAATCTCGGCATTGATTTTGTCACTTGGAATACTCTAACTGTTTCTGAATTGCTCTTTTTATACACGCACACGTTTACACACATACATATAAAAAACCATAATTTTGCAACAAATCAGCAGTAGAAGAGAGGAAACATATACAGATATTTTCTGTCCACTCTAGTGCTGATTTGTTGCAATCCCTCTTAATCACAAAAAAAAAGATAATCTGATTCTAAAAAGCTAAAGAAAAAAAAAATTGCCCACTTTTACCTCTAGAAAAGAATGTATTAGATAAACCCCAAAACATAATTCAATTAAATTATTTCTCTGTTTTTATTTATGGATATTTTCACTCAAGAATTGCACAGAAGTTCAGTATATCACAACTGGCGTGTTTGTTTCTTCCCATAAGCTAACACCTTTGTGTAAACCTGGGAAACATAGTCACCCCTTTACACTGTGCCATAAAACAATTTCTGTGCCCATGCACATCGTAAGAATATCCAAAGTCATGCCTTTCCTTCAGGCTTCTGAATGGCCTTACCATGTGTTTTGCCAATGTGTTGCCTCTTAAGCAAACAACTTTTAAAAACAAAACTTATAACAATGACTCACACTCCTCAGCTGAAGACAGGAAAGAAAATTTTGCACGCAATATGCTACATTTAATGACATGGAAATACTGTGGGTTTATTTACACATCTCTAAAATAGTAAAAAAAAGAAGGAAAAAAGAAAACACAGTTCTGCCTGCATAGCTGGGGAGGATCTGCTCTTTTGGTTTTCTGAATAACCTTTTCAGCTATGTCATTCAATTTTAAATAGAGTCTCTGAATATATGGAAAAATCAGTATATCAAGTTTTAGTATAACAAAATTGAGTGCAGAAAGGGATAAGAACAAGTTTTGAATGTAAAAATATGGTCTTTTGTTTTAGAATTTATTTTTGCCAAAAACTCCAAAGGGAAAGAAAATGCAGTATGAAGTTAAAGAATAAGGCTGTAAAGAACGAACATACAACACTACAGACAGTATGAGGCAACCAGCTGCTTTTTAAGGCTAGAATTCACATCTACAGGGATATTGTACATTACAGTGCGTAAGATCAAAGTGGGAAAGCAATAGGTATCTGGGTTTTGTGCTGAAAGTACAATTCTTATACATGTGTACATAAAGAAAATAAAATCTAAACAAGAGGTAGGTCTCAATGTTTCATGTTACATTTTATTCTTTCTTTTAAGTCTGTATTTCATATATGTACTACACTCTATCTGACACAAAGTGATTATTCTGCTTATGCAAAGAACAGTTTATGAAAAAGGTATGGCTTACAGTGCTGAACTTGACAAAAGAAGGCATAGTAGAAAAAAGAAAATGGTGTCTACACTTAAACTGCACATTCAACACCAGGAAACATATGAAAGCAGTCTCATTTTCCAAAGAAACTGAATGGCCACTGACACGAACTGAATGCAAGCCTGCTTGGTGCTCAGTACCTTTGAAAAGGTAGGTTGTTTAAATATAAATATGGGTATAGAAGCCTAATTTTAGGCACTTTTTAAATATCTTGACCAAGGATAAAAGGCAGCACTGTTTCAGAATGTCTTGCTTTGATAGCCCTCAAAAAAGGTAGGAGGTCTGGCTAGGTAAGATGAGTGAAGCTCTCATTATGTTTAATCTTTCTGCTTTCTTAACATAATGAAGAACTACTAGGTATTCTATTGAAAGTGCTTTTTTCTCTGGAATACTTGATTTTCTATTGTTGTTCTGTTATTGCATTGAAAAAGTGAATGGAGTACCTATTTATTCTGTGCTTTCACAATAATTTAAAAGAGAACGCAGAGACAGCAGTAAGTTTGTATTTTATGTGAGAATCTAGAAGTCAAAGATGTTTTACAAGGCCTCTAGCTTCTGAAAAGAAAGAGGTGGTATAGAGGACACTCAGTATCTTTCAGGTCAATGTCCTGCTGGTCAGCAGGTCACAGAACAGCAATTAAGTTGCCTTCAATTCCATTTTTATGAAAAGACCTAGGGAAGATACCAAATGAAACTAAAGGACTTGGGAAGAAAACTGGGGCATTTATTAAAATAAAATAATGCATATCTGTAGAAGACAGCAAAAAACTATCAGTTTTGTTAGCTTTCTCCTTCCAGCATTTCCTGAATACAATTACTGTAAAGTAAGATAATGACCTCTTTCGTTACACCTTATTGTTTGACAGGATGTGTTAAGCTGGTGTCCCTAATGACTACAGTAATACCTGCTGGTAAGGGCATGTGAACATCTGAATGTAGCCAACAAGCTACTCATGACTCGTTTCTTCTCTACAGATCAATATGAGAATCTTATGGATCAATTCATTTCCTTTAGTGGAGCAAAAACCAGCATGCTTCACAACAAAAGGCAGCTATAACAAGCAGCTGTGATACTTATATATAGTTCCTCACAAAGGAATGAACAAAGGAATGCCTTTAAAAAAAAAAAAAAAGTTGGTCTTCATTATTTTAAAGTATAAAACTCATACTCACATCATTTTTTCTATTCAATTCTCTATGGGAAAGTATGACCCAATCTGTTAGAATATTTATGTGTTTGGTAAAAAGCACCGAGGTTTCGCTTCCCAGCCAAAAGGTCTTCAGAAGAACTGTCTGTGGCATGACTTGCTGATGCTGTAAATTGGTCCCTTCAACCAAACTGTAAAAAAAAGAAAGTGAAAAAACCTAAATCTTTATGCCACTTTGATTACTACAGTTACCAGACAGAAACCTTGTCTTCTGTCAAAACACACACAGGTTTGGCAATTTTTAAGTATGGAAAGATCAGACACAATTTCTGATGAATAATAAGTAAAATAATGATGACTATTACAGTCAGACTGAAGGAATTCTAATATTGTGCTAATATTACATAAAATAAAGGCTGCATTTACTATATAAAGGCAGAGAAAAACCAAGACTTTTTTTATACTTCATAAACTAAGGCAAGATAATTGTCTCTCTAGCAAAAGATAACAGTTAACAGAATTTAAAAAAAAAAAAAAATCATGTGTTCAAAATGCTGTTTGTCTATCTTAAAGAATGAATACTGAAGCACTGCAAAGCTAAAAATACAACTTTATGAGCAAAATTAAGTGGTTACTGAAACTTGTAATATAGTGAAACAACAGGCTGGGAAATGTCAGAGGCCTTAAAACACGATTAGAAAAAACCCCATACAAATTAGAATAAAGAAACTAAGAACTGAGAAATATAAAAGGAAATGCTAAACTGCTAAACTGCCACCTCTGCAGAACATTAGCTTATTAGAGACATTCAAAAATCAGGATACAAGCTGCTGTAGATACAGAAATGCATGTGAAATTGTGAAGAAGTAATAAGAAAGTATTATCCTATCAAACCCACCTTTTTGTCAGAAACTCTACTTCAGCTTTTACTAAATCAAAGAAAAACTTCAATAATGTTTTGTGAACTACCCTCTGTTCATCTCCTCTCCCTGAAACCGGGACTGCATGACAAATGGTTTTGCAATAAAGGCAAGACCTGAAAAATAAACACCGAAAAATCCATTTGTATGACAGAAATCATAGTCTGATCTACTGGCAAAAAAGTTGGCTTTGACTTTTTACCATTTATGACAAGGAAACCCCTTGCTCCTCAGTAACATTCATCATTTTAAAGACTTAACTTTCTGGCTTTAGAGCTGTATTTAAAAAAAAAAAAAAAAAAATTTAGCATGTTTGTGACTGGGGCTCGTGTTGTAGATGAAGAGTTTGTATTATAGTGTAAACCAGATAATTTAACCATATTTAATTTTTCTGTCTCTACTTGAGGTACTGTACAGTTACTGAATTTAACAGAACTACTTTAAACTACTTGAAAATCCTTTAATTACAGGGTAGTTTTGTAATATTTTTTAGACATTGTAACATGCTACAAACCTTAGGTCAGGTAACAGTTCACACATACTATGTGACAGGACTAGTTTGTGGTCAGGTCTAATGATTGTCTAACATGATGGAGATAATTTTGAAGTAAAGTGTGAACACATTTTTTTGGCTAGAATTTTGAGTACTGGAACCACCAGGTACACAGCTGCTGGGTACTCACATTCTGCCATTAGGTACTACAAGATAAAATACTTTATCCAAAAGATAAATTCGCTTCCATTACTCGTGGCATGTTCCTACTAAAAACTATTAAACGTCCAATTACAGTGATTCAAGTACAGTGATTGAATGCCCTTCAAGACTATAGACATGCTTACAATCATACACATTCATATATCTGTGATCACAGTTGTATCAAAGTATTTAAATGTTACTTAAAGTTTTATGACAATACTAAGAAGAGGTACAGTTTCTCTTCTGAATGAATGGAAGAATTCTATTGATGTAAATTACAAAAAATGAGTTCTCAAGCTAAAGCATAGACTAACACCTCATTA
Source organism: Scopus umbretta (assembly GCA_013400535.1). Lineage (NCBI taxonomy): Eukaryota > Metazoa > Chordata > Aves > Pelecaniformes > Scopidae > Scopus > Scopus umbretta. Next base: position 29,243 of record VZTL01035517.1, on the reverse strand, counting down.
AACTCTCTTACCTTACAAGCATCTCTATAAAGGACCATGTGCCTTTCTTACAGATAGGACACTGAAAAAGATCCAAATAATACTTTAACATAGATGGGGACTTCCAAGGAGGATCATGTTGGAGAGCAAGGTACAAAATGTGACGAAGTTTAGCATAAAATATTGCATCGGTATTTCCCTGTAATAAAATGAGAAAATAATATTGGCTCCATAGTGGCCAAAGATCCATAATCACTAAGAGTTTATGTATTTTCTTTATTCTTTACAATCCCAAGTGACCAAATTTGATCAGTGAAGTAACATGCAATTTAATGCATAACTACACTCAGGAAAATTCAGAGTTTAGGGGAAAAAAAAAGGAAGGAAATAAGGAGAGCTTGCTCTAGTCTGATATTCCAGCTGAATGCATGACTGCTTAGAACAAACCTCAACTGAACCCTCTATCTGTGGCCTATTAGGCAAAAAATAAGAAAAAGGTCTAAAACCAAGAAAAAAAAAAAATCTGGGCCAATTCTTCCACAATATTTAGAGCACTATATTCATATTGCTTGTAAGTAAAAAATAATTTTTAAAAATCCTGAAGTATTAAATTCTTCCTTTTTTAACAAAAACACCTTAATGAACACAAAATGAAGGGTGAGTACATCACTTAGAAACATGAAATACAATGTCAGAAGCAAAGATCATAATACTTCAATTTCCTGCTTTATTATTTATAATACTTTAGTCTTCGTCTCTCACCAATAGGACATTTTCTACAAGAGAATGAAGAAGTTGCACGGGAGGTGTAGAGTACTTTTGACCAGCAGCAAGTTCTGTGACTACATCAGGAAATAAATACTCTTCCACTAATCCTTCAAGTATGTACCATGTGCCTCTGGACAGGTCAGCACTTTTAACCTAGGAATGAGATGTCTTTGTAAGTATAAGAACAGCTTAATGATAAAAAACAAACAAAAAAACCCCAAACAAACAACTTACAAGAACGAACAGGATATCGCTAAGTAAAGTGTTGATAATATAATAAAATAGGGAGAAGATAATAAATTAAGCCATAAACATTACTTATTGCCTGATTCAATAATCTGCTGTCACCTAGGAAGGCCTTCACTCTTACTGAACCGGTCTTTTATTGAAAAGATATCAGATTTCAGAATGTGCTTCTTTTCTTAGAAGATCTAACTACATCCACCCTCTTAAAGAAATTACAATTCACACACCCAATAACTTGACTATAATTTATGCTGGAAAGGCATGCAAAGAAGCATTCATATTTCCAAAAGCACAGAGTACATCCCACAGTATATGACTACTGCAGTAAGATAATTAGTACCTCTGAACAGCTAAAAACAATCAGAGAAAAATGTAAAATCATGAAATACATCATTTATGAGTACATGTTATAAAACCATAAACCATGTTTTATCTCCCTTATTCTTCTATTCCCATATAGCATGTCAGAGAAGCAGCTAACGCTACAGATAGCACAGGTATTGATCCCAGTGGATTTCAAAGCTCTGAAGATCTTCTTAATGGCACAGGGCTTCCTTCTTATTCTCTGCCACTCATGACAGCAAAACACTTAACTCTGCAAGCTTTCAGAGGACCCAGAAGGATCTAATGGCTTTCATGAAATGCTGTATCTGCCCTGCAATTTCCCTGTTATTGTCTGTACTCTCAGCTTTCCAAACCTTTATTTCCACAGATTAATGGTACAAAAGAGGAGCTATTGAAGATCTCAGCTACGCTGCCATCTACATCTTTCCTCTAGTCCAGGTTCAAGCCAAAGCTAAGATGCACAAACCAGCTGCATCCATAACGCTAATCAAAGCACAGCTTCCCTCTGCCTGATAACTTCTGTTTTGAAATCCAGCTATTTTGTTTGACCACACAGCCTGAGGCTCTGGTAAATTAAAAGAAACTGGGATAGGGAGTGACAACTGAGAGCAGCAGAGTCAGGAAGATCACCGATTGGACTGCTGGGAATTAAACAGTCACATAAATTTATTGGTACTTTCATTTATTGTTACTTACCTGGTAGACTTTATGATCTCTGCCAAAAAAAATGGCTCCTAACATACATTAGATAAAGCTACCCAAGACATCCTGCCAGTTGTTTTAAAATTAGTTTAAAATTTAAATTAACACAGACTTTGAGTCCAATTGTGGTTTTGAGATTGACAGAGTACACTACTATTAGCAAGATAGTTTCCAAAAATGTTTCAGTAACAAACCGCAATCATTAGGACCTCAGGTCAAACCTGAAAAAAATTCTGAAAGAAATTATAATCATAGTTAAATCACAGCTAAAGTCTCAGTGAATGAGCTCCACCTTATCATTAGGTATTTAGTTTCTCTGCAAGTGTTTCATTTCTGAGATTCCTAATGTATGCCATTGCTACATTAACAATAAACAAAGCCGCTCACCTAGACAATATTCTGTTAATCAAGTCTTTGTGCATCTGGTGTTTGCAAGTCACTTTTATTTCAATTTTCTCATTCATACATGCACTATTAAAATCTTCACATTATTTCCTTTGGAAATAATGGCTGCATTCATACTTTTGTAATGTTAATTACAGGCAAACAGCACATCTAAGAGCAATCATAAACTTTTTAATGGTAGTCAAAGAACAACTTCTCTGTTGCCTGGATTTAAGATGTGTGAAGATGACTCAGTATATTATACATGTACATTACTGCTGGTCCTCATCTGGTGATCGTACCAGTATCTGCCTTTTTATACTGTGATTGAAACTTGTATCTCTTGAAGATTCTGGTACTAGAAAAAACGGCAACACCAATGCATTATTTGGAAAGTACACCAAAACAAAGCTGTTTTGGGAGAGTATGAGGCCTTTTGCATTATATTCAAGACAAGGAGGCAGTGGAGAACTGGTTTTCAGCATATTTGTAAGGGGTAAGAAGGCTGATAAGAAACTGAGGTGATGAACTTTCTTCAGTATCAGGAGACACCTTTTGTAGTTCCTTAACATTCAGTAAGCTGTACAAAGCTGCACTGGCTCGCCTTCTGGCTGATGAGAAACTAGCAGTTTCTTGTGAAGCACTGCTGGCACGGCCATTAAAACTCTGAGCAGAAACAAATGTAACATGAAGGTCCACAGACAGTAAGTTGTGTTTTATATAGCATAATGTGGAAGGGAAGCTGGCAAGAGAGAAATAAGTATTTTAGGGAAGATGATAGATAACAGAACACTTATCTGAGTTTAGCCTTCCCAGAAGATGCAAACTGAGAAGAATATAGTAAGTAGTTCCAATCTGTTAATTTAGTTCATAGGTGTTATTTTACTTCACCAGTGTTATTGGAAACGTTTATTGGAGCTGTTTTTTAAAAACCATAAATATACTGCTTATAAAAGTCCCATATCAGATGCGAATGCTAGCAATGGATATTCCACAAAGCAATAAAAGACAGTGGCAGGTCATGCATAAGAAAAGTACTAGAATTAGGCTTAAAATTTCCAAAGAAAAAATTATACTTATTAACAGTAAAGAGTAACAATTTCAGTTTACATATATTAAGAAACCTAAAGATTTTTTCCCATAAACTCAATAAACTAAACACTAACATTAAATTTTTAATGCAAATCTGATCAGTAACAGAAATGCACACAGCATTTTGCCCATTAATGGTAGTGTTGGAAAATGACAACGGCATTTTAATGCTCATGTTTTAGAAATATTTTTCTCCTCCTTCCTTACTGTGTCAATAGAACGAAACCAAATAAAAAGAGATTTCTGTGATGCCCGAGAGCTCATTTTGTCAGATGGGACCTCATTTATATATGAAGTAACTATTTATGTAGTACAGCTCATGAAGATACCAAATCTTCAGCTACCAAGAAATACAGGAAGCTAATAGACATTCTTTAAGTGTTTCCCATTTTAACTTTTAAATAACGCAAGTTACCATATAAAGTGCAGTAGCTCACTGCTACTATGTATAATGCTTTTTAAGTACTAAGAGTAACCTTTCAACATTATTTAAAGATTTATTCTTAGTATTACAGATAGAAAAGGGAAAATTTTGAAAAGTATTTATTTACTTAAGGTATAACAAAGACTTAATAAAACCTCTTGCTGACCTGTACCTGATTTATGGCATATATTTGGCTTAACGGTGAAAAAAAAAAAAAAAAGAGAAATTAACTCTTTAGCTAAAGTCTGATCCTGCTAGCAAAAACACATGAGCAATGAAAGAAGTTGTGTATAGTTTCTCTTTATTGCTATTGAATAAATACAGTGCTTGAGTAATTTAAGATGCTCTAAATCACATTAGGGCATCTTAGCTTCTTTTCTTCTAATATTAACAGGTAAACTTCTCTTAACCAGCAGGATTAAAGAGTTTCTTTGTAATAAAGGGGACAGTATTGAAAACACTGTAAGAATGAACACAATTCAACAGTATTCCAATGATGCTCTTAACTCTTCAATGATTTTATTAGAGTTTTGGATAACATAAATATTTCTAAATGTTTCTTTGATAGATAATTTCACAATGAAAGTATGTTTGCCTCACTACATAATAAAATTCCACATACGCAAAATGTCATCTTTGTGAGATTCCTTACCTCTGGATTGCATTTAATCAGCTGGTCTTTTTGAGCAAGCCTGTGCTTAACAGCCTGTAAAACAGGATAAAGTCAACCTGCACAGTGGATACCAATAAATACTGTATAAAAAAACCCCAGAATTGCAACTTTTTTTAAGCACAGTTCAAGCAAAACATTCAAAAGCAATCTATTTATATTACTCTTTCTAATATTGAATGGCAAAATTATGAAATTGAGGATTAGTGACCTAAAAGGAAAATAATATGGGCAGTTTCTCTCCCCATTTTTCCTGTTATTCTCTGCTTCTTGTTTATATGGTTGCTGAGTTAGGACAGTTTTACTAGTTTTGGTCCATTTAACCACATTAAAAAATATTAAGTGTTTTCAGTTTTTCCACGGCAAAATGCAAACTTTGGATTCCTCTTGCATGTTACCTATAATGTGAAGATACGGCAGTAGGTGCAAAAATGCATTACTATTATTGCTCTGTTTAGTTACGGCCTGGTATTACAATCTTACTCATACATGTTACCAAAAAAGTCCTTTAGGAGAGACTGTCGTTAAGATTATGATTACTCCATCTGCATGTAACTACATACCAGTTTGCGGGAAAGATAACCTGGTAAGAACTGCACTTGTTGTAGTATACATGAAAAGTCAAAGACGTTTATTTTTCAAAGGTGTAGAGGGTATAGTCTTGATAAAATGTCACTGATAAACAATGTAGCATTTGAAGGTGTATAGATTTAAGCACCATGAGTCTTCTATTTGTTAATCCTGTTTTTAAACTTTGTGTACTTTGAGGATTTAAAAATTCTAATTCTTTTGCTACTATGAACGTATAGCAACATACATAGAGGGCCTGATTCTGCAGTTACAAAACCATACAGTGCTTCGTGTAAGCAAGCTCTTATGAAAATACTTACTGTCCTGGTTTCAGCTTAATTCAGAGTTCATTTTCTTCCTAGTAGCTGCCATAGCACTGTGTTTTGGACTTAGGATGAGAACAGTGCTGATAACGCCCTGATGATTTAGCTGTTGCTGAGCAGTGCTTACACTAGCCAAGGCCTTTCCAGCTCCCCGTGCTCTGCCAGGGGCACAAGGAGCTGGGAGGGGGCACTGCCAGGCCAGCTGCCCCAACCTGCCCACAGGGCTATTCCATACCATCCGGCGTCACGCTCCCTATAGAAACTGGGGGAGTTGGCCGGGGAGCAGAGATGGCTGCTCGGGGACGGGCTGGGCATCACTCAGCGGGTGGGGAGCAATGGCATTGGGCATCACTTGTTTTGTATATTCTTTTTTTATTTTATTTCTTTTTTTTATTATTATTTTCTCCTTCTCTACTATCCCATTAACCTGCCTTTATCTCAACCCACGGGTTTTAGGTTGGTTTTTTTTTTTTCGCTTCTCTCCCCCATCCCACCGGGCCAGGGGGAGGGTGAGCGAGCAGCTGTGTGGTGCTCAGTTGCTGATCGGCGTTAAACCACAACACTTACACACCACCACCTGTATCACTGTAACTTACAGAGATAATATATCCTAACTCAAAGTAATTAGTTGTTTTTCCTAAATACGAAATAATGTTTTTCATTACTAATGTAGCACGTTTATCAGGATTAGATATGTGACAACATTAAAATGAAGGAGTGCATTTAGCTCTATTTTTACTTGTAATAAAAAACATTGATATGCATCAACAAAATACTTGCTCCAGGATATGGTTAGTTTCAAAAATGTGTTAGTGTAATTCAGCTAAATAACAGGAAAGTCTCTATAGAAAGACTGTAATCCAATGGCATTTTGTGGAAAAATATTAGCTACTATTTATCTCACATATTACACTAAGATTTCAAGTAGTCCACCATGTCTTCCACACACCCATGCCCACCAATGACCATTACTAAATTATATTTTAGCTAGTGGTAGATGTAGTAAATACAGGATTATTAAACAGTGCAGGTTAAAAGGCATTATTACTACCTCAGAAGATGTTAAAATATCTAGCTTATTAGCTCAGTATTATAATGAAAGATAAATTTAGTAATACACATTTTACATTTTCTGCTAGAAAGCATTAACCGATTGTTACTTACCGAAGCAAAATACATATGTTTTATAACAGCATTTTTCATTTCAGAAAGCTGCATCTTAGACATGATTTGGTCAGTTTCTTGTGCAGCCAGGAAATGGTTCATTTGGATATCTTCAGTATTTTGTATTTCATTCTGTGCAGAGCAAAAAAATACCACTTTTTTAGTTTCAAAGCTAATGCTCTAAAACAGCATTTGTGCGCTAATTCTTTCTATATATTCTGTTGCAAACCCTTGTGTCAATATGCATGCTTATGTAATTGTTCCAGGGTCTACATCATGAGCCAGATAAACAGATAACCAGTGGTTTAGAAACCACTGGTGGTATAGGAAGCTATAGCATAAGAATTATCAATGCAAGCTTCCCCATAATTATTTTGCTAACTGACTCTAACTCTAACCCGATCCCTGTGGCTGAAACAAGAACTGTGTTTCCATAATACATTCTCTCTTTGGACTTTTCAAAAACTAAACCCAAAGCCCACAGCTTTTAAATTAGTCAAAAATGTAGTAAGGATTTTTTAAGATGATTTTTACCAATTTGACTATGACCATACATTCAATTCATAAAAGCCACACAATGAAATCTTTTCAATTCTTGCCTATAAGCCTGAACTGAACTTGTAATTTAAAATTTAAAAGTTTTTTGGGTTTTTTTTTGTAACCTATTCTCTACATCCACCTATGATTTCCAGCTATTTCTTCAGCACAGGGAATGAGGAAGTATTTTTCAAATTGGTTTCCAACTCATTCTGAAAAGACTCTCAGCAAAGCCACAAGATAATTTGCATTAGTAAAAAGTAACTACAGAACGAACTTTGAAGTTATTCCAGGATATGAGAACAAGACATTTCAATAAGAGTTTCAATGTATGCTTTCCATCAAAGATACACAGACTGAGAATAAAACACCGTCTTTGTTTTAAGCAAATACATGTGAAACTACAAAACCAGCCTCCTCCTGCAGTGCAATGAGTTAAGAACGTAGATACAGGTGAAGTGTTCCCCTTGGTCACAGTACTGATGGCCATTTTTCATTGGGAGCAGGTGTGGAAGGCTTGGGGTAGCTTACCTTCTAATTCAAACAACTAAATCTGATGGGTGAATCAAGTATGGGAAATAGGGGAAGTAACAGTAAGGCAAAAAACCAAACTAGTGCATGCAATAGTAAGATGCAAGCCATGAACAGTTTATACTTCTAAGTCTTCAAGATAAAGTCTCAAACACTGCACATGTTTCATCCCGGTTTCAGACTTTCCCTTAAAGGTATAATTCAAACCAGAAGTATGTGGCATCTCCATAACTGTATTTCTAAACCAATACTGAGTTTGTTGCACATTACAGAAGAGTTAAGTATTTTTGGTAACTTGAAAAGAGCTTTAAATAGCTTTTCATGAGCCAGGGATAACTGAACTCTGATGCATTAACTAGTCTTTACTACTTCTGGTACTTTCTGCACATTATTTTCAACATGCTTATAAAAATACTTATATTCAAACAATTTATAGTACCATCTTGGCAAAATTTTATGCATTCCAGCATGCACCCAACCAAGCATTTAAAGTCTCTGTTTAAATTTAAATATGAGACTAGCTCCCTAAAATCATGCATGTGTTTTAATATCTTGAACCAATAAATTTGACACCTTGTAGGATCAAATCATTAATGACAATCCCACAGAGTATTTTCACACTAGAGTTATGAGGTTGAGATTATAAGAGCAGATACTGAAATATAAAGATGAAGCAAAGACTTGGTTCAGAAAAATACACAGCAAGAATAGTCTGAATGTCAGTGCAGTTCCACTGAAGAAGAGAATGTGATACTGTTTTACCAAATTCAGGATCTGGACATATACGTGGGGATTTAGCGGAGGAAGGGGGGTATTTATTTTTGCTAGGAGTAGCAGTCAAACAGCAGAACTACAAACTTACAAAGTTGGAATGCTGTAATGAATTATATGCCAAGTACTTCTGGGAGGGAGAGAAAAGAGCATGTCCATAACATTCTTTGATAAAGCCTAATACATTTGGACAAGTGTTGTGATTCGATTGCCTATGTTTTATTCTTTTCCTTTTAAGAGACTAGGAGTCTTGGCAGTTTTCTGAGTTCTTTAGATGCATTTAAATAGAAAGCTAATGCTCTCTTGGCCTCTGAGGTGAGTTACTTTAATGAAATCTAAGGAAAAAAAGATACATGCAAGTTAATGGACTGGTTAAAATGGAAACCTGTTATCACAGCTGGGAGAAATTCAGGGTGCATAGCAAGAAACACTTTATTCTCATAGAGATCAATAAAAGGTGAGGTAGCCATAAAAACTTGACACTCGTTCCTCTATTAAATGTAAATGTCTATCTTAGCTGAAAGGTGTAATAGAGAACAGTTTCCCTGAACAAGTTTCATTAAGAGAGTAAGCACTAGACTGAGATCCCACGTGGATGCATGTTTTATTCAGGGTGTAAACACTAAGACCTTTCAACCCTCTTCTCACCCTTTGTAACAGCTTTACTGCTCATTAAAACAGGAAGAGCAAAGTATATGCTTTGACCTGCAGAATCCAAAGGATTTTCAAGTCAAAAGTAGGTTATTCCTAGTAACAAACACAGTTTTAGCTCCTACTTGCTTGCAAAGCTAGTATTTTCAATTAGCAGTTGACTAAAATCATCCTATAATCTGAGGAACTACCAGACTAAAGGAATCTTCTGAGGCCTTTGAATAGTGCTGGGTCAAAATGCTACAAAGTTCTGAATAGTGCATCTGGTAAGCAAGTAAATATGAATCATAGGGCATATCTCCCCCCTCCTTCCCTGCCAAAGGAAACAGTAAAATAGAATTATTATAATTCTAGTGAATTCTGCACATGCCAGAAAATCCACTAAACAGTTACATGTCCCCTCACAGTTCAGATGGAAAGGTGAAAGAGAAACAGGCTGCTTTTCTTGCTCTGACTTATCTTTTGAATGACTGTCAATTTAAGTCCTGATACAATTTTGGAGCTGAATGGTAAACCTAACACACTGAAACACTTGAAACTGCACTGGATGTCTCATCTGGCTTAGCCATTCCAACAAAAAACTCTGTCTCTCTGGAATGATGACTTTTAGCATGGCTTCCCTCTTGACACACGATCCAGGTCCTCATGTCTTACTGGATCCGATGATGCACTGCCTCATGTTCTAGTTTCGTTAACAGAGGAAAGCTATTACAGGGACTTTGGAGAATCCTCTTCTATCAACCAAGAAATACAGAGCTTGCATTCTCAAGAATTTAACACCTTTGACTAGTAAAAGAGAAAGAAGTTCTGCCATGAGTGGCGACAGGTTTTCTAACATGGAAAGAGACAAAGTCGAATCTAGTCTTTGCACATGTGAGCATTATGTGACTTGATTTGTAAGGACTCATTAACATTTTCTGAAATGCTGACAATTATGTCCCCTTTGACTCATCCATGGATGAAACTTCTGCAAATGGATAAGCATTACAGTATATAAACTGTTGGTATATGAGATATTCTTAACAAGTCTTCTTGGCATGCTGATCTATTCTCGTAGACTTGCTGGTTGCTTATAGAACCCTTGAGTTTAAATTAATTTTATTTACTTTTGTCTACAAGAAGAGAATGATCTTTCTACAGTAAAGGAGAGTTACATGTACGCTCAGGTTACAGTTCATACAGCTGTTTCAGGAAATTATAATTTTTGCAGCATCAAGCTCAGTGCATTTGAGTGAAAAGGGAATATAAGTGACTAGCTTACATTAGATTCACAGCACAAAAATAGTCAGAGTGAATTTCCTCTGCTTAGTATACAGTCCCCTCGTAAAAATCACATTGCAACCATCAGTTCTTCCCAGCCATGAAGCACAGCTAGCAAACTGATTTTGAGTTAAGAATCTGAATTTTAACAAAACAATCTACAGGCTGGTTTACCATAGTCTATCTATAATGTTATGAAAAAAAGGTAGAATTGAGGTTAGTTGACAAAAGAAGTTATNTTCTTGGCCACCTGGGCACACTGACCTTGAAGCATGAAGATACCATTATAATACAGCTTAACCGTGTGTGCCAAACCCAGTAAAAAAAAAAAAAAAAAAAAAATGTATATTCATATACGTAGTAGACAGATAGGTACATACACATATTTGAAATCCTTACCAAATAAAGAAAAAATAAATGAAAAATAGTATTTTTTTTCCTTGGTATTTTGTAAATAAGTGTTTAATTGATGGTCACCTACACTAGAACTTCCTCCTGAGGTCTAATTAATTCCTTCAGTAATAGTAGCGCAAAGCAGGAGCCCAGGAAGAACGTAAAGAGGGAGAAGAAATAACGTATGCTTCCTTGGTGTTATTTCTTCTGCTCTGACACAAAACACTGCTTTTGGAAAGCCAATTTTTCCATTACAGAGTCACAGAACATTTAAAGTTGGAAGGGATCTCTGGAAGACACCTGGTCCAAACCCCAAGCCCAAGGAGGGCCACCTAGAGCCAGCTGCCCAGGACCATGCATGGATGGCTTTTGAATATCTGAAGACTCCACAGCCTCTTCAGGCAACCTGTTCCAGTGCTCCATCACACTCACAGTAAAAAAAACAGTATCCTGTCACAGGGCACCACTGAAAACAGGCTGGCTCTGACTTTGCACTGTCCTTGCACGTATTTATATACATTCATAAGCCTTGCCTTCTCTTGGATAAACGGTCCCAGAATCAGAAAGTTGTATTAGCTTTCATCAAATAACAAAACATTCAGACTGATCATATTCCCCTCTATTATTAATGCTGCATTATTTACAGTAATCAGTAAACCTAACATAAATTGCTACCAATGACAACAAAAAAATAATTTTAGGTAAGTTTTTTAATTTACTTACCTCAAAAAGGTAATCTGCTAGATATTGCAACGGGTAGCACCGAGCTTCAGAGAGACATTTTTTGTTTTGCATAGGAAAAATTTTACTATTGACGAATACATGAGTTATATTGCACTCTGCCTTTTGAGATGAACATATGGTTGCCTTTCCAGCTTGAAGAACTCTAAAAAAACACATTTGGAAAGATGTATTTACTGCATGACATTAATACTGCCTAGAGCTGTATTATCATTCACAAATTATAAGCATGCAAGTGCAAGAGAATAAAGGTTCTAGATGTATGACACTGCCCAACCTTCATTAGAATAAAACAGTGCTTAATAGCCTTCAGAAAAGGAAAGCATGCACTTAACAAAACATCTTCCTCTTCACAATTTAACACTATTAATTAAAATCGATGTACACTTCCTACGTATCTGATAGCATTATTACCTGTGCATTTTTTTCAAAGATCAAATTTGGTGACAGCAGCTGTAATTTACTGCATTATGTCCCCCACAATGATGAAGGTCTTTCAATTAAGTTTTACAATAAATTAACCAAAAATGGAACACTGCTTTTCTGAACCATAACGTAATAATTTCATAATGCAAATACACTTTTTGACTTTATTTTGGAGTCATTTCCAGCATGTGCTGTCCAATATCATACACAGAAAACAGATCTGTTTGTCTTTGTAAGAGTTTCCCCAGGGGCAATTTCCAGAGTTGTACTGCTGCAACTATTCCTATCTTTCAGAAAAGATACCAGAGAAGAAAATGGTGGAAGAAATAAGGTCTCTTGTCATGCTGGATATATGTTTTATTTTTCATAATCCAGGTATGTAAAAGAAAATTATGCTGGTCTCACACACTTACCCATCCAACAGCTAGGCACTAAAGGCAGGAAAAGCATAGAAAGGGGAAAAAAGGTACAGTGTTGTAAATATTACAGAAAAAAACCATATCAATCTTTCCTCAAAGCTACAGAGGCCTTTATGACTGAAGACAGTACTTGCTGAAGACAAAAAATATCTACCTTTCAGTGTTTTCTGACTGACTAAAAGGATCCCCATGTTGGTGTATGAGAAACAGTGTGGAAAGAGATTCCTTCCACCAAGCTGCCTGTTCACCTGTGCTGTTGATGTAGTTCCTGTTAAAGGTTATTTCTGCAAACAGAGAGTTGTGCAAGACAGCATTTCGATCGTGTTATCATGATGATCTGCATAAAGAGTTTCTATGGAAAACCAGCATTTTTCGAAAGTGTAGCAGGATGAGTGCACCTTTCTGCAAGACAGCACATCGCAAACTCTTCTGCTCAGCCAGGAAAACAGCATACTTAGAATGTCTTCAGTTGGCAAAATCAGAAGATGGAAACTTCAGGTATGCCTCACTGTGTCTTTAGGAACCGCAGACAGGCATTCTGCAATGCAGCCCGCTGCCCTGTACCATCATCAACCAGACAAACTGCACTTGCCTTCTTGCCTGTGCATCCATGGCATGCCCAGACCTGAGTGCTCCTCCTAACTGACTGGGATTTCAATAGATAAGGAGAGTAAGACAGGATCTGCTCCTGCAATGAACGTAAAGCTCTAAAACAGTGTCAGGGGATGTTTGCTTTTATTGTACCAGAAGCAAATGTTAAATGAATATGCTCTGTTTGTGATTCAGTGTAGTATTTAACCCACAGAATCCAAATATGTAGGAAGAGTATGGGGGGGGGGGGGGGGGAAAACAAA
>VZTL01035513.1:27256-48891 GCA_013400535.1 Scopus umbretta | reverse complement strand
CGGCCGGCGGGCGACCGCGCCGGGGCAGCAGCTCCGCGCCCTCTTCTACGCGCTGCCGCCCGGCGAGAGCTCCTTCCTCACGGTGGAGGAGGTGCCCGACTACGTGGAGAAGGTGAGAGCCCCCTCCGCTCCCCCGGCAGCATCCTTCGCCGTCCCCTCCTTGCGCGCAGCTGCCGGCTGCCTCGTCTCAAAAGCCACAGGCGGCCCCAGGAAACCACGGCCGCGAAAGGGCACCTAAATTAAGATGAAATACCTTGTCTTTGTCTGCTTTCACTCCTGGGCTCTCTGCCTGCAAGCTGCCTGTGTAAACTGCCTATGTAACCGTGCACTCTAATGCATTTTAAATGATGGCTCGGATGTTTTCCCCCGATACCAGGGGCTAAGGTTTTCAGAGGAGCCCCCCAAACATCTGAGGGTTGATGCTGACCTTGTCAGCACTGCTGGTTATAGCGACAGCAAACTGAACTGAGTAAAGCAGAAAAAGTGATACTACGTTTGGCTATTATGGTTCTTAAAGCAAGCAAAAAGTCAGGTCTCTTTGTGCCATTAAGGCAAGTGCTATACAAGCTCAGTCAAAGAAAGAAAAATAAAAATTTCTATTTCAAATAATAAAAAAAAAGGATTGTTTAAGAGAATGAGAACAAATAGAATAAAGACTGTTTAAGAGAATGAGGACAAATATTTGTCTTGGGACAGTGCTGTCTCCTAAAGCTCTGAGGCAAGAGTACAGAGGCCAGGGGTGAGAACTCCCTTCTCGGCAGGCAGCAGCAATCCCTCCCTGCCCTGCCAGCTGCTCCGCTTCCATGAAGGTACCTTTGCTCCCGTCTGTCCTACCTATTGCACATATCTTGGCACCCAGCTCTTGCTGAACCTGGGACCAATGTGAGCTTTTCACCGAGACAGCAGATAAACACTGTTTTGCCTTTGTCAAAGTAAATTCAGTCCAGCCTTGCCGAAGATCCACACTTTTGACAGAAGAACCTGTTTGCTTTCCCTAGCTCCTCTGCCAGGTAAACCTTGGACTGCTGTGCAGCAGTTACTATTGGGATACAATGGGGGTGTCATGGGTTGCACAGAGCAGTGCAGCACTGTCAGCAGCTTTCTGGGAATCGCAGTATCCAGCAGCCCCTCGCTGATGGCTGTTACCAGCAACCATTGCCCTTTTGGGTAGGCTAAGCAGACAGCTGCTGCAAACTCAGCCCGTGTGTGCAGTGTCTGGTCAACGGACTGCTTTCCTCAGGGGCATTTTGCAACTAAGCTATGGCATCATGATCGAGGAAGACAGAGCTTGACAGTTTTGCCGAGTCAGCTGATCTCTCCCCCCAGCTCTATCTATTGCCTATCTCAATCCCTTTTACTGTTCCTACATTTCAAACTGAGCATCATTCACTTTCTTGCCAGCAGCATTCCTTAACACCCCCGGGCTTTCTTTGTCCATGCGGACCTGTGCAATATTCAGCTCAGACTGTGGTCAAACCTGGAATTTCTTTTACTGGGTGCACAACTGTAAAAGTTTGCAGAAGGATTCTTAATACTTCTTTGCATTATAAGAGTGCCTGCAGACTTCTGCTGTTGTAGAGAACCATTGTGATAAGTTTGTAAGGGAATATATACCTTGCAAAATAACTACATTAAAAAAAGGTTCCCCATTATGGTTTTACTTTTCTATAATTGCTATCTTGGGTTAGTTGTACTAGAATCCCCCCTGCCCCCAGTGCATTTCTTGCCAGAACAGATCTCTTGATGCTTAGTGAAGTGGGTGTGTAAAAGTCTCTTAGTGGTATAACTGTCTTAACTCTATGGGTTTGGGCTGAGCTTAGGCAGTGTTCACACCTCTTCTGGCCATGTGTTTGTGGGCAGAAGGTAACTCTCTACAGTCCCTCTCCAGCTGCTTGTCACTGTTGTGGATTTGACCTACTGGTCTGGCAGCTTCTCTTGGACTGTTTAGGGGACAATTGCAAGAGCAGCAGGCCCATTGGATTCAGCAGGGCTAGATTTAATAGAGACCTGATGAGCCTTCAGCGTGGGCTTGGAGTGGTAACCCCTTGAGTTGGTACAAATATAGAAGTGGATGTCTGAGCTCAGCCCAACACAGAACAAAAAAAATTTCTAGTGTAGAGCTGGTAATAACTGAAGGCCTCAGCTCAAATAATTCACTTTAAAAGACTAACGATGATGTGGGTGTGAAACAAAATACTGATTACATTGGTGTCTCCTAAACAGGTTGTTGTTTTTTTTCCTGAGACATCGTATGGAAGTGGGATTTAGATCTCAACTCTGTGATCTATCACGTGTGTCAGATGGATGAGGGTATTTCTAGTACATTAGATCACATGGCTACAGCTGTGAGGATACACACCTAACATTAGGCAGGTGGAAGAACCTCCTAATTCACTTAAATGTTCATGTTTTTAGTGATCTGAAAAGTTGAGCATTTTGGTGATTTACCAAAATATATGCACTTCGTAGGAGTAGTTCCTTTGAATTAGTCAGCTGTGCTGTTACATTTGGGCAGCAAATGACAGCAGCGGGTGAAGCAGCTCTGATTTTGAGAACAGAATAACTTATTTAGCTTGTGTGGTGTACTTTCTGGCTGTGATTATACTACTTCTATTTTCAGAGGCAGGACAGCTCCCAGTCCCTGCATCGTGCTCTGCATGTTGACATCCCCAAGTCCTGTTTAAAACATGAGCTGATCAGCTATCAGTGACTAGTAGCAAAGCTCTGCAGTGGTGCCCAGGGAAAAGGCACCCTTCCAACTATCTCCAAAATCCTGGGAAAAGGGGTCCAAATTTTGGACCATAATCATACGATTTATTTTTATGCGAGCTTTTGCATGTAGAACTTGAAACCCTTGATTTTCCCTTATTGCTAGGTAAAGAAGAGAAAGTATAAGTCAATTTTCTTTCTCCAGGGCTGAACATCCTGACTCTTACAATGTATACTGATGCTTGCCCTGTCCTTTCATGACCATCCTCTTTGCTATGGATATAAGATTATGCTCTGTGTGCTCTGTTTATTTGATTCTCTCATAATCTACAGATGGGCAGATGGAGTGCTGCTGTTTGCTTGCTGAATATAGTTTTCATGAACAGCAGTGACTTCACTTTTCTCCTTGCTACGTTCTGAAATTATCACTTGTGCTCAGTAAAGACTTTCATGAGTCAGACTCAGGAAGAGAGCGCACTGTTCCTTCTGCTGAGAGCACTGAAATGAAAGCTTTAAATTTAATAATCACTGTTTTTCTTTTCTATTTACTCTCTGCTTTTGAGAGCCTAAAGATTAAGTTCACATTTACACTCAATTCACATTTTAGGCTTTGCTTCGAAATAATGAGGCACAGAACCTTCATATTTAGTTTTACATGAAAGTTGAGATTCTTGTGTTATAAGGACCTGGGACTTTAAGAAAACAGAAACTGTTTCAAGACTTGCAATAAAACCATGAATTTATGCTGAGTTTCAACTTAGAATATTATTTTTTGCAACTGTATAAAGCAGAAACTGATTTTAAATGGTCCTTTGCATTCTGTAAGAGCAGGTTACTTACAAGGGAATCCCTCCTACTCAGTGCTCAGAGTAAGACTTTCAAGTCATGGATCAGTTATTTAAGTAAACCACAAGCAAATGCAAATCTCCATTAGAGTATTTCTGGTGATGGGTGAAGAGAAAGAAACTGGAAACAGAGAGAGTGAGTAAAACATTTACAAACCAAAAGATATCAAAAGGATCCAGCTTCTGTCTCTGCTCTGTGATGCCAACAGTAGCTGTTTCTTAACTTTGCACCAATTTGTTTGTAGGGACAATCCTTGAAAACTTTCGCAGAGCTACCTATCCTCAACAGGTTCCTTAAAGTCTTCACCGGCATTTTAACTTTAACAAAAAAAGGTGCATATGTGGGGGAGAGTAATGGTTAGACTAGTGAGACTGTTGTCTGTCTTACTGTCTCCTCTTTTCCTGAATTGTTTGCATTATCCTTCTGCTGTCTTACATCTCATCCTTAGACTGTATGCTGTTTGGGACATGGAGTGCCTTTTCCTTCTGTTTGTATGGCATCTAACACAGTACGATCCTGCTCCATCACAATAGCTGTTAGGTGTTATGGTCACATAAATAATACATACTAGTCTTGACATAGTTGATCCCTTTGATCTGCTTTGGACAAAGCTTAATGTGGGTGAGTGGGAGAGAGGTAGTTATTTCTTAGATACTAAGAGGTATGCCATAAATCTTTCCTTTCGCAAGCTCCGTGATGGGCAGGAGGTTAAGGCTGTCTGAATGTTTCTCTATCCTCCTTGCTATCACACTCTCTATTTGTGAGTCAAAAAGTGCTGCCAAATGCTTGGCTGTCTCACAGTTTCACAGTGGGAAGCAAGTATTTAATGAAGTAAACGGGAAAGAAGTTATATTCATGCATATTGGTATAAAGTCAAGTATTTTAACTGTTTCAGAAGTCGCTAGGTAAAGTGCATCGCCACACAGAATACAGGCATCGTAGATTTCCTGTTCACTATTTTCATTTCATGAATAAAGTATCCCACTTTTTCTGTCCTGAGCCCATTCAATTTGCTGTGCAGCTTCTGCTGTTCCATAACTTCAAATTGCCTGTAGTCTGTGTTAGATTTGGCTCCTAATATTGTGGTCAAATGTTTCTTAGTTGTTCTGAATATGACCCTTTTTATCCCTGCTGGAATGTACAGCTGTGGTCATCAACCCTTGTATGATAAGTTACAAATCTGTTCTTTAATTGTATCAATTAAGAAAAGTACGTTAAAAGTCTTCTCTACTTAGAAATGAACAGCTAGAACAAAACAAGGAGAATTTATATTTTCCTAGAATGCTTCAATGATTTCAAATGGAAGGTTGTGGGGTTCGTTTTTTATTTCTTTATTTCTCTATTATTGATTTCAAGTATCCAAAAATTTACCACATTGGTTTTCTTGGGTGCTGTTTAGGCTTTATCCATAGGCTTTCCTTTGCTTTCAAAGTTTTCTGTATCATCAGTTAGTGTGTATCCCAAACAGGATTTTAGATACCTTAAATGCTGTTAAAGAGCAAGCTAAGCATTTAAATTAAAAAGTGCCATGTTGATATTAATCTCTGTTCATCTGTTATTGTAACCCAACCCTGAGCTGCTGAAGTTTATGAACTTTCACATTTCCTAGACGCTATAAATCTCTTGCTGCTTGCATGGTTTGAATCATCCCATTCTTCTTTGACTGAGCAATCTGGTCTGTATCCATCTTAGTCTCTTTAGTGTTCCAGCTTGGTAGGAATTCCCAGATCACATCTCACTTGGCAACAAAAATGAGCACCCTCCAAAATGCAATGGCGTTTGCAGAGGCAACATGCTTCTTTCATTCAAATGTCGTATAGGCGGGAGCAGCCTCTCTTCCACAGCAGTGCAGTTTGGAGGGTTTCAGTCTGTGAATCTATATGTGTTTGCAGGTCACTTGAAAGGGGTAGCAGAAGATGACCAACAGGGCAAGTTTGGAGGTGTGATGCCTCCCATAATGGTGCAGAGAGTCTCACTGGTCTTGTGATTGTCTAGCCCTGCGAAACATGGTGGGAATTTTATGCCTTACTACCACTGAGGTGGAGTTGTCTGAATGTTTCCAAGGTCACCTAAAAGTTCTAAAAGTTTTCCACAGAGTGAGGGAGGCAGTTGAAGGAATATTTCACATGCACAGAGATCTGATGCAACTAAAATAGCTGCTTCCTCTTTTCCTTGCCACAAGCCTTCTGGATTTTGGTGGTGGTGGCTGATGTGCTGCCACTGCCTCATCATTCCTTTCACCCATGAAGCACAGGGACTGTTAGGACTCCAGCATCAGTGAAAAAGCATATGCTCTTCCCATTACTGTTATTCAATCCTTTTTTCTTGTCTGTGCTGATGAAAATTTGCAAACAGCTGTAACAGTCTTTCTCCACTGATGAAACATGGTATTGTCACAATAATATTACCAGTCCTACCACTAGTCACAGCCATACCTTTCTCTACTGGGTGTGTTGTTCTTGTGCATTTTCAACTTGCCGGTTGATCTGGGATGCAAGATGAGCAGTTTGAATTGAATCCTAGACTGAAGCAGTGTTGTGAGTGAGAAATGTTTCAGTCTCACTCATCATTATACTTTTCTTCAGAAAGGCAGAGAAATATTTTACAGTTAGTACAACCCAAAGGAAAAAAAGGAACTTTGTGTCATTACTACTTGGTCTGGAAAAAGAACATGTTGTATGGCCCAAATTGGAATGGGCTGCATAGTTATTGGGTTGTCTGATGACAATGCACATGGAAGAGCTGTTGCTATCTGCAGCAAAAAGCATGGCAACAGAAATGCCAAGTAGAAAGAAACTCACTTTAATACATCTTTCAGACAATATTGCTGGATGCCAAATTCAGTGGCTGAACACATTTGAGATCCGCTTACATATCAAATCAGAAGCACATTCTGTTTTACCTTGTGGTTAGAGGAGTCCACAAATGTTGCTGCTCTCACTGATTTACTTGAATATGAGAAATACAAGTTTGGGAAAACTTTTGTGTTTTGATTTGATTCCTTTTAACAACTTATGTGCAGAAGATAGAAAATAATATGGGAGGAGGTTAGTGCACTGGGTATATACTGGTGGTGTGGATTAAATTGTAGTGTTGGTTGTTCTGGTTTGTAATGTCCATGCTTTATCACAGTAGTAGATAGTTGGTGCCAGCCAACCCTAGAAGTATCCAGCTACATAAACTGCTGTTACGAAAGGTGGATCTAGTTCTGTTTGTGTTGTGACTTCTTTTCTTTAAACTCTTTTTCAGAGTATTCCGTTCTTCATTGCTTTTATTGGGCTGGAGTTTGTTGTCAGCTGGGTTCAGAAGCGTAAGCTGTCAGGTCGGATCAATGATGGCATAAGTTCACTTTCTTTAGGCATCCTGTCTCGACTGCCAGAGTAAGTATATATGTTATATTAGCTTAAGGTTGTTTTTAATCACTAAGAAGGAACAAAAGAGAATTATATATTGAAGTTGTTATTCCTAACCCAAAATGATTAAGCAAGGCACCTGGATCTTACTTTGCTAAAGTGAAGTCACATAAAGAGTGTAAATGACTTTCTAATCTGTAAGGCTAAATATAATACTTGCAGGAGGTTTTCCAGCTCCAGTTATATTCATCTATATTTGGTCTTGGCTGTCACCTTTTGCTGATTCTGGGATTTCAGCTGACTTGACTATATCTTATGTTAAACTATATGTTAAAATCTGAGTTTTCTTTCATTAAACTTCAGAAAGCAGAAAACAAACCAAAAGCAACAAACCAAAACTTGTCCATTATTTTCATTAGCCTTTAAAAATAAAATTGTGTGCATATACCCAGATTGATAGAATTCTAAGCATGCACGTGATCCAAAGTTCTTTGAACTCAGTCATAATCTTGTATTTGACTTCAGTGGATTTTAATGCCTGAGAGAACTGCTGCAAACATGATAGTCTAATCTACTCTCCAGTGTAAAGGCAGTAAGCTTTACCATTAGTTCATGGTGAACAGAGTTGTGTTTTAAAGAAATATCTACTGTGGATTACTAAATATCCAGTAATAGGGAATCCAACAAATTCTTTATATAAATTGCTGTAAGTGTTTTTCAGGAACTCTAATTACTGCTAAGGAATATCATGTTTTAGATTTGCCTTTGATGATATGAGCTTCCAGATGATAGATTTTATTGCATCTTTTCTGTTAGAACAGGATTACATTTCTATTCCCCATGTATGAATTTACAGATTACCATCAAATTGCATATAATCTGTTCATTACATGGAGAAAAGTTTCTGTTATTTGAATTTGACTATAGGGTGTATTTTCAAGTCTTTCAATTATTCCCACAGTCCTTTTTCTGAATCTTCTGCAGTTTTTCAGCCTTCTTAGTGTTGATGTCTCAAGTGCACTCCATATTTCAGAAATTACTACATCGGTGCCAAATAATGAAGTCATTTGTTCTCTATTTCTACTTGTTGTTCCTCCCTTTATATATCCCAGGTCCTTTGAGCCATCCTTCATCCCCATATATATTTTTTTTTAGATTCTGTGGCTTACATTCCTCATTCATAGGCAATATGTTTGTATATTTGGCCACACAGAAATACATGGATTGTACATTTGGTCATCCTGAAATAGTTTGAATCCATGAAATGTTGTCTTTGTTCTTTAGAGATCCCTGTTTTTTGTCATTGCAAATTTTACTAGAAATCTTCTCTTTCAATCCATGTTATTGATAAAATCCATTAAAAGAACACAGCAACAAGAAAAAATTACCCCTTCTGGTGAGCACCCATTTTCTGAAATGTGTAAATCACCCACTTTGTAATCTATTGAACATTTGACATTTACTTGATTATTTTTTTTTAACTTTCTAATTAAGAAAAGTTTTGGCAAGGTCTATGTCTGTGCCTTTAAATTAGGTACAAAGACAACTTGTGATGGATTGTCTTAGTTATCAGTAGTAAATATCAAGGATGAAGTCTTTTAAGCATTTTGGTAGATAAATAATGTCACTTATAGACACTCTCCAAAACTCTTCCTATATCTGCAAATAAAAGGCATGAGGTTTCAGCATGAGAAATATTAAAAAATAAAGTAATGTCTTGAAAGAGAAACATTAAATTTTTCATTTTATTTTAAGCTGCAATAAATTACATTTTTTTCAGTACATTAGGCTTGTGTGTACTGACACACAAACCTAATAAAGACTTACTCTAGTTTGCCTGCAGCTAATATTGAAGTAGTTAAAATGTTGCTTCTTCAACTTAACTGAGATTTTCTAGACAGTCATACACTTCACAGGTCTACCATACTAGATACTTATTTTTTTAATCTGAAATATTCAGGACTGATTAGGTTAAACAAGGGGATTGAGATTCATGTAAAGTAAGTTTGCATGGTTTTGCAAGGCCTTTTGGCTTTATTTTAAGAATACTAAAATGCTTCAGATGCACTTATTCCTGGAAGAAATGCTTGCTAAGAAAACTAGTGTTGCGTGTGTGGAACGCAGCTTTGCAAGGTGCTGAGTACTTTTATTATTTTGGCACTCAGTACTTTGCTGCAGAATTTGGCTTGCAGGCTATGCAGTTTTCTTTCGGATAAGAATTATTTTGCAAGGTTTCTTCAACTGAGTGAACCAAATAATCCTTAAAGACACAAACCTCACAGGATTAGGCAAATCCACAGGATTGGTACACTTATTCGTTGCTACACCAGCACAAGAAGTCTCTTCCAGGTCGCGTGTGCGGCTCTCATGGCTGGAAATACAAGACCTTCCTCAGCACTTCTTTCCAAAAAAAGAGTTCTGTAAAGTTTTTAACTTTCTGGCTGAATGTGAAACAAGCAGGCAAAATACAGACTTTCTAAATTATTTAATCACATGTTAATATCAGAATTATAGTGGTGACTGCCTAGTGTAACACCTCTTTTGTAAAAGGAGTTGTGAATAATAGACTGGCTAAAAAGGCTTGAACTGAAAAAACAGAACAGTTTACCCTTCTGTCCTCTGCTTCCATGGTGTGAAAGAACTGGGTCAGAAAAAATAGAAGGGGGCTGGGGGCGGGGGGGAAAGCAGCACATGCAAAATCTGTTGCTAAGACTTTCACTTCAGTCTTTCCCTTTCAGGCAGAAAAAAGGTAGGGAAAGCTGACAGAAACTGCTAAAACAATATTTCAGCAGAACCCACAGCATCAGGGGAAATAGTAGTGCAAATCATTAACAGCTGAAGGTTAGATTAACACACCATTGATTGTATCCTCTCCCAGGGACTAATTTTCATTTTCTCAACTAGCAGCAATGGTTTGCCACTTCCTTAAAAAATCTGTGGTTGAATCTAAAATGGTGGGTTTCAGTCTGTTAGGTAGAATGAAGCTTCAGATGCATCATTGCAAAGAGTTCTTTACATTTAATGAAAAAAATCAGGAGTCACAGACCATATTCAGCCTCTGAGTATGTTTTTCCATTTCACAGTCTGTATAACAGAGGTACTACATATCTTGAGGGAAAACAGTATTTATTCAGTGTTTCTTACTTCATTGTTGGAGAAAATGCAAATCATAAATTGTTGATATTTGTATGCCAAATACTTAAAACATAGGTGCAAGAGGAAAAGTCTAATCGGACAAGGTAATGTGTTTTGGTTTTAGGCTTATTAGACTCAACGGGATGTAGCAAGTTGAATTGCTTTGTGCAAACACGTCTCTCGTAAAATAGCCCATACATTTCTTAAATATAATTTTCTCTGTCTTAACGCCTGCTATGCATTCCTCTGCATGTATGAATACTAAATGTTATATGCAATGAAAAGTAGTTAGGGGGAAAGGGAGAAACCTGAATTACTAAGCTTACTCCCAGCATCCTAAATGTTGGTGGTTAAAAAATTTCTGAGAACTTTTATTCTAAATAAATAACTTTTCTAACCAACCATTGCCAGGAGACTTGAAATGCTGCTTTAAAAATATTCTCCCAAGAGAAAGTTTATTTGGGGTATAAATATCCACTACACAAGTATGTACATTATTTCATATTGGCCCATTTCTTCTTTTAAAGCAGCAGAACATAAATCAAAAAGTGTTTGGGGGATAACTGAGGTAGGTACATTTTCAAACTGGTGGGGAAAGTCTCCTTTATGGTCATGCTCAATTGCCAATTTTTAGTGTTCAACTCTGCAACATAGTCATACACTGTATGTCTGTGTGTATATGTATATATACGTCTAACAGCTTTGTCAGTCAAGTCTGCAATGAACTCCATTTCTAAAGAGAACATTATAATTTTTATATACTATTTATTTTGGTTTTTGAAACAGCGTAGATTAAAGTTCTCTGAAATGTTGTTGAACATCAGAAAGGAATGAGAAAATGCCTTTTAATTACTTCACGCTCTTATGCATCTTAAGATATCTGCACAGGAGCAATAGTTGAATCAAAGGAGTACAAATCCCGTTTCTCCTGTAAACCAGCGTGGTTCACAGTTTTGTACATCATCTGGATTTTAAATAATCTTTTCCAGAATTAAGATTGAAGAGGCAGTTTCATGTATATTTTAGACCAGCACTGCTGCCAAACGAAGCATCTTTTGACTGACTTGTGCTTCTGGTTGCTCATTCCTGCCTCTGCACCTTCTCTCCCCTTTTGCCAGCATCAGCATTTGTGCCACCCTGTGGTGAAGTGGCCCAGGAAGCAGGTCCAGCTCCCGCCCCCACCCCCACCCCATCATATTAATCTGCATTAATTCTTGCTGCAGAGTCATGTACCAGAACAAGAAATGGACTTAGACAAAAGAAGTCAGGATTACAGGATAAGAAACACTCAACTTTTCTGTAGCATTACTGAATTACCCGCTCTAAAACCTATGTAAAATTGCAGTCTGAAACCAGAAGTTTTCAATTCTTAATAGTAGAGTATGCAGAATTGATCAGAATGGACTCGGTTCAAGTTGGTGCAAGCAGTTCACAGCCCTGTGGATCTCGCGGTGTCCTGATGGAACACATACATGCCTGCATGGATTTATCCATTCAAAGTATGTCCTGGTTTCCAGAAGTACCTACTGGATACTTCACATATGACTCTGGAAAATTATAATCTCATAAATTAGTGATTGCATCTCTTAGAAGAAAATTTGATACATGCAGTTTCTCGTAAATTATATTTTCACTTCAAGACTTATTAGGTACATTTTCGTTCTCCACATCTGCTTGACTAAGGCTTTGGACAGATGTTTATTTAGAGCATGGTCAGATGTGTTGCTTCTGATCCAGCTGCCCTCTCAGATCTGCCAACATAACTGCACATTTAATTGCTCCCTAACCTGGTCCTGACAAAGTGATCCAGCTAAAAGCAGAAACAAAAGCCCCCCAAGAACTATAAAAGAGGTGTTTAAGCTCAGCTGCATTCATTTTGACAGAGCCAGGTCAAGGAGCAGCTATGCATGCAATTATGCTGGCAGGTCTGAGGGCTGGTAGCCACCACACTTAGGGCAGTGATGAGCAGATGGGGCTAAACTGGAAAGGTAATCGCTTAACCTGGTTAAATGGCAAGTAAAGCTGCCGTGCCATGCTATGCCCCTAAACCAACCTAACTTCTGGCTACTGCATTTCTGTCCTTCCTGTGCTCATTTATGAAGTCCTCCTTTTCTCTTGTGTTGGTTCAGGTGCTCATCTGATCCTATGCAGAGGTATTTCAGTTTGCTATGGGAGCAAAAAGATGTTTGCTTAAGGCAGAAAGACAGGCAAGCGCATGGGAATGTGGCAGCCAAGAGCTGTATTGGCTTAAGCTCTACTAAACTTGCAGTTATGGCCATGCCTGCAGCAGCTAGCTATGGCAATTTGAGACACTGCCTGTCAATACGTGTTTCAAAAAAGTACAATTTCAATAGGTAACAAGCCTGAAGAGACAGACTCTACTCACCTCCCTATTCCACCCTCTCTCCAAGTCGCACTGGGTAGTTACATATTTCATAAGAGCACCCTCCTGGCCGCACTGTCCCATGTACACTGCTAATTGTTCCCACATCTTGCCAAAGGTCACCACCCTCACAGCTCTGTCAGAAGAACAGCTTTTGAAATAACTCACCAATCTTCTGTAGGTAAAGCAGTCAGAGTAGGATAAACAGTTTCAATAAGGGGGTAATGCTGCGCAGTGGGAGTTGGCAACATTTTCAGGAGGTAAACCTGACTCTGGAAGGGGGTTTTCTAAATCAGTTCAGTTAAGCTCCTGGCAGTGACTGCCTACATGAACCGTCTTTGTTTGTCTAAGTAGGTTTTTTTGATCTGGTTTGTCATCGATTAATTGAGTGGAACTAAATCAGTAAATGCTAGGATAATTAATCCACACAAGAGTTACTATTTTCTCACTGCATCAGTTTAACACAGTTTTATAAATTTGGTGAAAATCATGCTGTGGCATTGGGCCAAATCCAGCTGTGTCCAGTAAAACTGCTAGTGCTTCCTGCCTGCTGTCAGGTGCTCATCACCCCCTCCACAATCCCCTGCTACCATCTCCATTTCTCTCAGTGCTGAGTCCTTCCCAGGCATATCATCAGCATTACCTTCAGTAGTTTAAACTGTAGGATTTTGTTAACCATTTTGTTTGAAGCAGGCTGGAAAGCACCCGTGTGGGCAGAGCTGCTGGCAGAGCACAGGAGTACCAATGAGCAACTCTAGACAGCCTGGCATGCATAGAGTGC
Source organism: Scopus umbretta (assembly GCA_013400535.1). NCBI lineage: Eukaryota > Metazoa > Chordata > Aves > Pelecaniformes > Scopidae > Scopus > Scopus umbretta. Next base: position 35,684 of record VZTL01035513.1, on the reverse strand, counting down.
TACTTTTTGGTGTTGACTAAGGAAAGCTGTGAGCCAGAGTTTACAACTCTGGAGTTTCTAATGAAATGACATATAAGGTACTAAACATTACAAAGAAGTATTTGGGAGAGAGACTTGGGAGATTCGGGAAGTTCTCAAACTAATTGACTGAAACAACTGGTAGTCCCTACCTACCGTAATGTTCTGGAGATTGCTGTATTTCACAAAAGCCTGTCAGGGAGCCAACTACTCTTTTAGGTTGTCACCTCTTACACAGACACAGCTGTTTGCAGAATGCATGTTTGTCTACATCCTTAGTATTGCATCATTGCCTTTTTCTATACAGCTGGGCCAGTAAATGGTTCGGTGATTGCCCATTTGTGAATCTTGGAGCCCAGCTTTGCACATGCCATGTCTTTAGAAACAAAGACAAGCTATCATTGTTTGTTCTCAGATATTTTTGTGCTCTTCTGTGAAAGTACAGACTGTGAACTGAGTTTACCCTTATTGGAAATATGTTATTAATTAAGTTCAGTAGTCTCTGTAGCTCACAAAAGATACCAATTTCTCAAACTTGTTAAATGTTGTGTAGATTTTTATTTCATGTTTCTGCATTTTGAAAAAAATTCTAATGCAACTGCTTCTGTGTAGAATACCCTTCTGACTGAAGCACTTCTCTGCTAAAAGATGCATTAAGCTTAAATAAGGATTCCACTAGATGGAGCACAGGGGTAGCATTTTTAGAGCTGGCCAACCTAGTTTCCTGGGTCAACACCTAGAAGTTATGGAAATTGGGGAAAAATGTCTCTGAATCATGCTGTAAATCAGTGTTACAGATCTGAAAAGAATAGACTTTTACCCCTGTGTATATCATGGACAAAAACAAACTATCATTTTAAAAGTTTAGAAGTATGACCAAAGTAGTTCAATAGAAATTCTCATGTCAATATTTTTCCTCATTTCATCATTTGATGTTATATGACATCTCACTGATGTTACTTCACTATATTTTTATAGACTGTAGGAATAGTCATCTGTTACTAGATCCTTTGTTCTAGATAAATTCAGAAGAACTAATCTGGATTGAATAGAATACTAATTTCTCTTTCCTCATTACTTCCTATGTGTGACCTTTGAGAATATTATTGGCTTGTTCCTAATCTAACTTAAACAGGAATGCAAATTTGCTGACTTCTGTGGAACAACCAAGTAGGAGAGATCAAAATTAGATCTGCTGTTAGAAAAAGGTAGTCAGTAAGCATTTGTATTACACTTACATGGTGCTATTTATACAAATAGTGAAAAGTCAGGTCTGTTGCCTTACAGAAGATGACGTTTTAGGATCTCCCAGTATTGTGTGTCCTGAACTTACTGGAACAGAATTTACTGCCCAGTGTGCTGGGCAGGTATAAATAGGTCTAAAGAAATATAATTTCCATTCTTGTAATGGAAGAAGAGTAAGCTACAATGCCAGAAGCTCAGCTGTACTGAAGTTTTTAAACTAGGATCTGTAATCTTTTAAAGATCACTTGTAATTAAATTTACCAGAAGACCTTGCATAAACTTAGGGCAAAATGTGTTACTGCTATCATGGACATCACTAAAGGCAGTGACACTTCTCTGAAAATATTTAAGTTGTGCTGGATTTTTAATTGATTGCTTATTTATATATGAAAGAGCAAAAATAAACAAGTTGCTTGAATTATATAGACAGGACTTGGACTTAATAATAAAAAAGTGTAACACTGACATTTGTTCTTTTCCTTCCAAAACCTGTTGCTTCATATTTTATTCCAGCCACTACTGTAAATTAGCATTAGTGTCTTAAATTAGGGATAAAAAGTGAAGTACAACAGGAATAGGTTTGGTGAAGAAAAGGTCAGCTCTGTCAGACAAGAAGTTATTCAATACTGCGTACAATACAGTTAGTAGGGATACCAAACTCACCTCCATTTTACTTCATTTTGCATTTGATAGGTTTTTTTTCTCCTTGAGGAAAACTGGGGATTTGCATTATTTAGGCTAAAATACTAGAGAAGAAAGCCATACTGAGGAAGAGGAGAGGCTTGCATTCAGCTTTTGTGTCTGGTGGGAACATTTTCTCAAAATGTAGGTGCTATTTCCTGTAATCAAGGGCTTTCCAGAGCCTGATAATCATTTCCCAGCTGTATCGTTTTGGTGAATTATTTTTTAGCCTTGGGTTATTTAATGAGTGGTTTTGCATATTAAGAATGGGAGAGGATCATATTCATCTTGATGATAGAAAACAGGGAATAGAACTCCCACAGCTCCCTCTCCCTTTTCCTCCACCTTGTGGAAAGTTTGGCTTCATGCTAAAGCGTGAAAAAAGCCTTGACTGCAGTATGTCAGGCATATTTCAGCTCGATTTGTGTCAACCCTAATAAGTCAGCTGACAAGGTAATAAATTGGGTGTCTGTTCAAGACCTGGCACCTGTACAGGAAATAAAAGGGGATTTCAGTTGCAGGAGGTTTGCTTTGTTTTGCAAATGGACCTTTTCTCAAGGCTCCTTTACTTCCTCCCCCCTTCTCCTCTTTACTGAAATCGTGTTATCAAAATGTTTATTTCAATTGTGACTGGAGCCAGTTTTTCATCTGGAAAAGAAAGCACTATGAGGATCTTTGGAAATGGAAATCCTTGTACTTTCCACTCTGAAACAAAGGCTTACTGAGCATTTAATTATTCATGTATCCTGCTGTTACATATATGGCCTGAATAATTTCAAATTATTGAGGAGAAACTGCCTTTGTTCAACATTTTGAAACTTTACATTCATGTAGTTTGAATCAAGCTAGGAAAACTGAATTTATTTAACCCAGGGAAAACTGTATTAGTAGTAACTCACTATTTTTAACGATAATATAACTTTGTGACCAGGGTGTCTTCACATCTTTCCCTCTGTGTCTGACCTCCGTGGATACAAGTCTGTTAAAGCCCTTGAGAGCTGAACTTTTGTAGGTCCAGCTGTAGAGTTGTGTTTTTAGCTCAGGGGCCCCAGGCCCGTTCCCAATATGATGCGAGGTGGTGACTGCAATAGTGGAGAGAGGCAAGGCAGTTTCCTTGGGGTTTTCACTTTTGATACACAGATCTGCCTCCATGCTCAGAAGACAGACAACAGCTACTGTCTCTGACCCTTTTCCCTTTCGGTAACTGTCCTGGGCACCATGGAAGAAGTTTCCTAAAACTTTGGTTTCAGGCTCTAAGGCTGATCTGTGAGTTGGAGGAAGCAAAATGGGACCTTGTAGTCTTTGAAGAGATGCAGGTGCCTTTTCTTCCAATTGAATTTCTTCTACCTTTTCCCTCCTTCATTATTCCATAGGGATCTACCATAAGTAGATCTTCATGAGAGTTCATCTCCCAGAATTTCTTCATGTCCACATGGAGAGTTCGTCTCCCAGTATTTCCTTTTCGACTTTTTTAATTAGACGAGGTGATAACCTGACCCAGTGGAAGGAGGATATGGTTTATTTAAACAAATATTATCACCTTTGGGTAAAGTATATATGAATTTTGGAAACAAGGAGATGAGAACCCCCTCTCAAAGTCAAAACAGTTGCCTAAGTGCATAATTTCACATAATAGGAAGATTTTCATCAGAAATGTTCAAAATCCAAGAAGATAAATCTACATGATGTATATAATGTTTTCTATATAGTCTGTCTGTTTTAGGATTTAATACTCCTTATGTAGATGATTTGACTAGATGACAAAAGTCTTACCTGACACTTCTGTCATATTTATGGTTAAAAACTAACATTTAAATGAGGAAAAAGTTTTCTTAAGTTCTCTTCAGTATTTTCAAGAAGTGAAAATGGAACTTAAGGGAGAAAAAAAGGAGCAATATAAATCTTTAAAACTCTAAGTGAACTTTCAGAATTGTAATTGAATGCAAGCTCTGGACTTTCCTATCTATCACACTGTAAATTTTAAAAAAAATACTTAGCTAAGCAACTCTTCCTTCTCTAGCATTGCATAGTGATATGATGGATTACTCTAAATTAATTACAGTAATCAGCTAGTGTTCTGTGCTGTAGAGTTGTGATTCAAGCATGAAGGAAAGAATAAGCAAATTCTGACTTGTACAGCAAATTACATATATAAAAAATGTGTTGCAGGGTTAGCTCAAGTTTTACACCTTGGCCTCAGCCTGTGGAAAAAAAAAAGGACTCAAGGGTGAAATACTGAAAGCTGATCAAAAATGGAGGAAATGTACCAGTTCACATATCTTTGGATGCACTGCAAAGGCATTATATGTTAATAAAAGCAAAAGAACAAAGTAAGAAAACAGTACCTAATAATAAGTGATACTCTATGTTGCAAGAGGTGTTTTAAATTTCCTGGTCATTGAAAAGATGTTAAGAAATGCCCATTTCTTTGTGTTTGAATAATATCAGCTCCCTTCTGACCTGTTGTGAAAGGGATTGAGAATTTATACTGAACTTTACAGATGCCTCATGAGATGAATTGCAAAAATCTGGTTGGACACATATAATCTTCTTTAAAAATATTTATAGAACACAGCTCTTATGAAAATTAAACATGTTCCAGGTGTGTATGGTCCAACTTCTGGGCATAGCTAAGTTTTTTTTTTTGAAGTGGTAGGTACACCTGTCATTGCTAGTCAAGAGAAATTCTTCATCTGCTAGCTGCTGAAATGAAACTTCATGGGCTTTGTTGTGTTTTGTATTTGTCCAAGAGAACCATTGGTATGATTGTAGTAAAGGTAGGAATGAGTTGCAGGTAAGATGTGGCAGCTGGCTGTGGAAAAGACATTAGTTATCTTCTTCCTGTGCAACAACTCCTTGTACAGCTTCAGCTTCTCAGGATAAAATGGTGGAGGCGATATTATTTTGCTTGCAGGCTAGAATTGGGAACTTGGGATCTTTAGCTGACTTTGTTCCTCCTTAATACAGAAACTAGTAGCACAGAAGCTCAAGATGTTTCCTTCTAGCCTTTTTCAGAACACCATTATGGGAAGATGTGCTAATGTCAGAAGTATAAAAGCTCTGAATGGATATCTCTGCAAAAATATGGAGGTGACCGCAAAGTTCAGTCATAGTGTGGGGGATGGTTCGCAAGCTGAAACAGCCGTGGTTTTGTTTCCCTCATGTTTCAGTGCAGCCACCCAAAAGGACAGGGCATGGCTGGACTGTTTTCAGGGATGTTTCCCAGGTGTGTGAAATAAAGCTTTAGAAAGGAGAAGGAGTATAATATGTCTTTTTTTAGTTTTGCAGATTCAAGTATTTTTGGGGCCATGCCATAAACTAAATCACTGAAATCGTATAAAAAATAATCTAGCTGAAAAAAAGAAAAAAAAAAAGTAAGGCAGGTTTTGAGAAGAAGTACCATTGAGAAGTGGCACTGAGACAAGAATGAGCAGACATGGACAGAAAGGCACATGGAGACTCTTTCAGCTAATTTCAATGTAAGGTGAAATTCCGGGTGAGACTAAAGCGAAAGAGATATTGGTCTGTGATGGCCTTTCCGCTGAGGTTTTGCAAGGCTGTGACACCTATGTGTGGTTTGTTACCACCTCTATTCAAGAAGTGTCCTGCAGGTATGCCATTTGCAATCTCCATTTGAAGTTCCCTGAATTTGAATCCCTCAGTCTTCCTCCAACCATGAATATGATTTATAGATGTCTAAAATCTTCCACAACTTTGCACAAAGGTGTTGTTCTACCTATAATTCCTCTCCCCCCCACTGCAAAAAAAAGATACCAGCAGAAAAACATCTGAGAACTAGATTAGTTTTTCCTGTGTGTAGAGATGATGCTAGTGATAACCTTATTTCTGACTCTTAGGCATTAAACTGAGGTGCATTTAAGCTATTGATATATATTAAAAAAAGATATGTATGACTTTCCTACAATTGGTATCTTTTTCCCTACATTTTTCTGCTTGCTGTTTTTCAGAGGTTGCCCCAGTTTAGTTCACCACAGTCCCACAAACTTTTTCAGCAACACAGCAAAAGGGGGTAGCAGGAAGGGGTCTAAGGAAGCTGCTGCAAGTCATGCTGTGGACTATTCTCTTCTACAAAAAATGCAAGTTTAAATATGCATCAATCTGCAGCTGAGGTGCTGTTTCACAGCTACCTAAGCCAATTGTCACCTGAGCCACCCCAGTGCCCACAGCCTCTCATCTTTTTCATGCTGGGGTTAGCACTTCTTCCCAATTTGTTCAAAAGCTCACCCAGCAAAACCAAATCAATTTATTTGGAGGCAGCTCAGCCTCCACATCAGTGAAATGAGATGGAATGTAGTAGGGCACTGAAGGGAGGGTGTGACTGTGGCAACCCAAATTTGTATTAACCTAAACAGCTGTGGAGAGTTACTGCTGGATCTGGCCTGCACATCCCAGAGCTAATTTCTTTCTCGTCCTGGTCTCAGCACTGCCTCTGCAACACAAAGGTCTCTTCAGAGGTCGGGGGTAGCTGCTCACTCCCTGCAGTCCAGGAACTCGGCAGCAATAAAAGCTGCTGTCTGGTGGCTTTCCTGCCTTCACAAATTCATGATTTTTTTCTCTCCCTTTCTAGCAATCCTGCCATTTCTCTCTACCAATTGCCCTTTCCCTTCTTTTCAAAGGCACCGGGCTTTGTCTCCTCCTGCTGCATTTATCCTCTTTTAAAGTGAAGTGATATGCCGAGCAGATCGAATATCCCACTGTTCCCCAAAGTCCTGTCACTTTCCGTGCCTTTCCTTACAATGGAAGTAGTCAAGGTATCTTAATGTCATACATTCGTGCTTGAGCATAATTCCTGCTATGTTTCAGTCACTTGTGACTTAGCAAGGATTGGTTTCTTCCAGACTTGGGAGAACAGGAACACCATAGCACTTGCAGAGCACAGGAGTGCGTCAGCCTTTGAGCATGCCTGATACCACAACACAGGTGGTGAGTGGGTGCAGGCTGATTTTAAAAACATCATAGACCTTAAGCAAAGGTTCTACTGAAGTCAACAGTAGTATTACTTGACAAAGGTTGCAGAACTTGGAGAGAGGTTTTATGTGTTACAAAAAGGCTCCTATCTGGTAAATGGTAAGTACATAGTAAAAAGGTTCTATAATTAAAGTTGACAAAACTATTGATAAAACTTTTTGGATCTCTATTTCAGTGTTTTATTCAGAAGTGTCGATTTAATTAGTTATATCTACGTATGGAATAACTATAGACTCTTCGAACTGCCCTGGGACTCACCATGGACATGGTATTTGACACTTCTGGGAGTGGACTTTGCATACTACTGCTTTCATCGCATAAGCCATGGTAAGCATTAATGAGTTTTTCATGTATTAAAATGCAAAATCTATTAATTATTTATTAATAAAATGAGGCATTTGGTTTTGTTTTTATGCTTGATCTAGTCTAAACATATATAACTGCTCTTCTTCCCAAGGATTGGCAAAGATTCTGTTTTACTTAGCGCATGGAAAACAGTTTATATACCATACTCAGTGTAATAAATATGGTTTTGTGAAAAGAGGGAGTATCACTTTGAAAGAAGTACCACAGCAAAAGTGAAGTATCATAGGAAAAAATTCGGAAGTGCATAAAAATTTAGGATTAGTATTCCTATACACATTTATGAAAAACACAGCACAGGTAACTGTTTCAAAAGAACCTTGTGGATGTCCAAAATGGAGGGCAGCAAAAAGCAAGGTGACCAAAATAATGACAGGACAGCTGGCTAATGTCATCTGTTTCTGTGTGTTTTTAAAAATCTTTTTAGACATTCAATCATTGTTTAATTGGTAAATGAATAAAAATATTTCTATACTCTCTCTCTCTCTGGATATAAATATACATATAGAAACAAGATATTTTAGAAATCCTATCTGCAATTAACACTTGACTATGTAAATGCAAGCCTTATTTTGGTGGGGTTTTTTTTTTTTTCAGAAGTACATTTTTAACCCTACTTGCTTTTATACATGAAAGAGAAAAAGCACAGTTTAGAAAGGATTTAACTTTTATTTATTGTAACAATGAAGCCCATGTAAATCATGCTAGTCATTTCTGTCCATATGCCTTGTGAATATGTAATAATATCAACCCCTATGTATCTGTCTCATTACATATTTCCATTCTATGGTGACATATTTTTTTGCTCTAGCCTTTTATGTCCTACCTGAAAATGCAATAACACTTTCTATCAGTCCCAGTTTTGGGCCTGATCTAAAGTCCGTAGCAACGAAATAGGAAGCTTCTGGTTTAAGAGGCTTTGGACTGGTCTTCTCGAGGCAGAGCGCCCACAGTTCGCAAAAGCTGTGGGATCTGGTAACGACAGTTCACATAATGCGCTTTCAGAAAGGGAAAATGTTTTGGTGGCAGTAGGTCAGCGGAATAGATGGAAGTAGGTAAGAAAGGAGCCTGAGCTGCTGTGGGGAGTGGGAGGGAGGAAGGGTCCCTCCCGGGTGGGGATGGCAGGCGGGGG